>JACEFZ010013726.1:0-156748 GCA_014155875.1 Cepaea nemoralis
GTTCGATGGGCCCATTTGGTTCTTCCAGGTCTTTCCTTTCTTTGGGACTGGTATTAGTATAGCTTCCTTCCATGCCTGTGGGACTATTCCTCTCTTCCAGCTGTTATTTAGGACTGCTAGTAGTTTCTTCTTTGCCTTGGTGCCTAGTCCTATTAGCATTTCATTTGTGATTCCATCCTTTCCTGGTGATTTCTTCTTTTTTAGGGTATTCATTGCCTGTTCCATTTCTTCCATTGTTAGATTTGCCATCATATATTCTGCTGCTGTCTCTGTATTTCTATGATGTATCTGTTTGTCTTTGATTGCTTTCTTCTGTTCGGTTGTAATATCAATGTGGTTTGCATTTGCATAGTGTTCCATTAGTGCATTTGCAGCCTTTTTGCCTGTAAGCAAGGCATTTCCTTGTTTAATTGTTATTTGTTTGTTTCTAGGTCCTTCATTGTTCATGGCTTTCACTAGTTTCCATAGTTTGTTTCCATCCCTGTCAAAATTCAGGTTTTCTGTTTTTTCCCTCCAACAATCTCTTGTTGTTTGATTTACTGTTCTTTTATATTTTGCTGAGATGGCTTTGAGAGAGATGTTTGCTTCAATTGTTTGTTCTCTCTCTGCTGTCTTCCTGGCATCTTCAACTTTGTCCTCCAAACTTTGTAGTTCTTCAGTCCAGTATGGTTTGTAATTTTTCCTCGCTCCTCTTGGAATGGACTCAGTGGCTGCCTGTATTATCGCTCTGTTTAGACTTTCCACCATTTGCTTTATGTTGCCATATCGTGTATTTATGTTTTCACAATATTTGTCTGTTAGTATGGCAAATCTGTCCCAATCTGCTCGTTTGTAATTCCAGCGGGGCAAGGGCTTTTGCTCCTGTGGAACATACTCCATATTCATTTCAAGCTTGATTGGTCTGTGGTCACTACCTGCTAATTGGTCCAGCACATGGCGATCGATTTTGTGGAGGATGTCTCCTGTGCAGAAAGCTAAGTCTGGAGTAGAAGTGGTAAGCCATCTTCTGGAGTAGAAGCTCGGTGTGTCATCCGCTTTGTTGAGTAGATGGAGATTTGAGTCTATTTCCCAGTCCTCCAATTCATCTCCTCTTTTGTCAGTATCTGGGTATCCCCATCTTTCTGAACGGCTATTAAAGTCTCCGACAATAATGCAGTTTGTGTCAGTTATTTTCATGTTTGAGAGTGTAAGGTCCTTATCTGCTGGGCTATACAGATTGTAGATTCTTATTTTCACGTCCTTTATCATTATATCAACACC
This sequence comes from Cepaea nemoralis, assembly GCA_014155875.1. Classification (NCBI taxonomy): domain Eukaryota; kingdom Metazoa; phylum Mollusca; class Gastropoda; order Stylommatophora; family Helicidae; genus Cepaea; species Cepaea nemoralis. Next base: position 1,261 of record JACEFZ010013726.1, read on the forward strand.
TATAATTTCCGTTTGGTTGTTAGAGATCACAGATACTTCGCTGCAAGGTATTGTATTTCGTGTAAGTATTAGAACTCCTCCTTTGTGTCCTTCGCGGTCGAAACGTGTGGCCTGATATCCTCTGACTGAGAATTTGTGATTGGCGTTGAGGTGTGTCTCTTGAATGCATGCCACATCTATTCTATCTTTATGAAGACGCTGTGTTAGGGAGTCTTTCTTCTTGTAAACTCCTTCGGCATTCCACTGTAGTATGTTGAGTGTCCGGGGTATTTGGTCAATAGCTCTTAACCTACTCCTCTGTGCCTTGACTCCACAGCACAGGGGAAGGTGACCACCAGTAGTCATGGGTGGACCCCCTCGAGGCAGGGGGCCCGGCACTATCACCGCCTGATGGGACTTCACGGGATTAGCACCATATCGATTAATTTTGATTTGTGACATCATGAATTAAGTTACGTTGCACTGCTTTGTCAAGCCTGTGGCTCAGTACATCCGATTTCGACAAGCATTTATTCGGGATGCTTTCCCTAGCCTTTGACTGTCCCCAGTCTACCTACAAGGCAATAGGTTTCACGTTGCACTGCTTTGTCAAGCCTGTGGCTCAGTACATCCGATTTCGACAAGCATGTATTTGGGGTGCTTTCCCTAGCCTTTGACTGTCCCCAGTCTACCTACAAGGCAGCAGGTTTGTGTGTCTCTTCGTCTGGTCCCTCTCCCTTGACCTGTCCGACATGGGTGGCCCTACCAGTAGCTGTGCTACCGTCGGCATAGCTCTTGGGGTCATTGGGACGCACAAGCCCCTCTACCTCGTCACGGTGGACACACAGCAGAGGGGGTATGTATGTTTTATGTGTGTTGTGTGTGTGTGTGTTTATGTAATTAAGTACGAATAAGGTCAGACTGCTTTAACTGCACGGTCCGGAGTACAAGCGGAGAGACCCCATACATGTGGGCTTCAAATGAAAACCTTAAATTGCTTTTTTAATATATATATATATATATATATATATATATATATATATATATATATATATATATATATATATATATATATATATATATATATATATATATATATATATATATTAAACAAATAAATAACAAACAAATGTATCATGTTTCGAAGTAGTCACCACTGCGTTCAATGCAAGGTCCTCCAGCGCTGATGAAATGCTTGGATTCATGTAGACCACCAAACAAACAATTATCTTGGTCGCACGTGTAACCACTCATGCATCGACTGTTGTACCTATTCATCCGAGCGAAAAGTTTTGAAACTTCCTACTCCACTCATAAACTTGCTGGACTGACCGGCATGCAACGCCATACTGGACCTTCATACGCCGATGAATTTTACTGATCAAAATACGGATAACAGAACGCTGCTTCTCTTTGGTTCATATCAAAAGTGGAGCGGCTATCTTTAAACTGTCCTTATGACGTCACCGTGTTCGTCTGCACCGTGATGTAACGAGCTGAACACTCTTGACATCCCTATCAACAATATTAACAGGTTTTGAAATTTCTCTCACATTTTTAAGGTTTTAAGGTTTTCATGTGAAGCCCCCTCGTACAAGCGGGGAGACTTCATAGATTGGTTGTTCTGAATGATAGAAGAGATACACGATTTAAAAGGCAAAAGAGTTGTCTTCATTGCACCGAGCTAGGCCCCTTTCCGCACGGAGTCCTGCCTACAGAGTCGCACAAAGTACGAACTCCGTAGCTCCAGCGACGACCGCTAGGAGTCTCTTAGAAAACTGCACTCGTGAACCGATCGTCGTAGCCTGGAATCGAACCCATAACTTTCAGAACGCGAATCAGGTGGCGTAACATCTGCGCCACGGAACCTGCCCAGTGAGCGTGGAACTACCTGTGGGTAGGTTTTACTTTTCCTAGGAATTGTGTCAAGGCAGTGGCCTCACGACCTACACTGTTACTTAACTAACTACTGTTGTCCCCCCCCCCCCCCACACACACACACAAACCATGTCACTTGAAGTAGTGTGCAGTACACCAGGAGTGTATATATCACGGACTGCGCTTTAGACGGTGCACAGCCAGGCAACCTTACACGGTGTTCTTAAGATGGCAAGATGCTTCACCGCAGTGACTGGTGTGTCACGAGAAGAAGGTCAGTTCCTTGCCATAAATCCTGTTGGCAGTGTGTGTGTGTGTGTGTGTGTTGTGTGTGTCTGAGTCTGTCTGTGTCTCTCTGTGTGTGTGCGTCTCTGTATGTCTGTGTGTGTCTGTGTGTGTGTCTGTATGTCTCTGTGTGTGTCTGTATCTGAGTCTCTGTGTGTCTGTGTGTGTGTCTGTATGTCTGTCGCTGTGTGTGTATCTGTGTGTGTGTCTGTGTGTGTGCGTCTGTGCCTGTGTGTGTCTGTGCCTGTGTGTGAGTGTCTCCTGTGTGTGTCTATGTGTATCTGTCTGTGTGTGCGTCTGTGTGTGTCTGTATCTGTGTGTGTCTGTCTGTGTGTGTGCCTGTGTGTGTGTGTGTCTGAGTGTCTGTGTGCATGTCTCTGTGTGTGTCTGTGTGTGTGTGTGTCTCTGTGTCTGCGTGTCCGCGTGTTTATATTGTGGCAAACAAAGTAAACAGACTATAGAATGTGCTTTTAAAAGGCAACCCGAATGAAGTACAGACCCGTTCAATGCTATTTAGGAAATCAATCAACGGGAGGTAAACATGTAAATCTATTGTTTTTCTGAACCCGATTACTCCCCGCTCAGTTTATTCTTTCTGCTCTTGCTTAATTAATGCGTGTTATTTGCTGGATTATAACTTCTCTGTACATCTACTGTTCCGTAATTAACATTGCGTAGTTTGCATTCCTTTGAATTTCTTAGATCTGCCCGTTGTAGATGATAGTCAATTATTCTCAAAAACGAGAGCTTTTACAGGGATGCTTTGATTATTTCACTGGTAATCTCCATAGCCAAGATGGTGTGAAGACTGCCTCGTCCTCCATATGTCGTTGTTCGTGCGCGCGCGCGCGCTCGCTCGTTCGCTTTGAACTCAAGCGTAGTCCATATACACTATTTATAGTAGTGCTAGACTGAATTTTGCGTAGGTCAACATTTTAGTCGAGCTGTCCGGTGTAACGGTTGAACCGCTTACCTCGGCATCAGCGTTCTTACCCATTCGGCCATGCCGACCTGCTATGGTTGTTCGTGTCTTGGCTCCTTCATTCGGTTCGCGAGCGACAATTTCTAGGGGACTCTTGGGGGTCGTAGCTGGTGCTACGGAGTTCGTGCTCTGCGCGACCATTTCACTGGCCCCTCTGCGGAAAGCGACAAGGCCATGTGGGGTAAACCAGGTGCAATGAATCCGACCTTCTGGTCTTTAAACCCGGCTTTGATTCTGTCACTGCCCGCAACATGCCAACCCACCTTGTTTTAAACTATATATATATATATATATATATATATATATATATATATATATATATATATATATATATATATATATATATATATATATATATTGAAGAAATTTGTATGCAATAAGTCAATGTCCTTGAAAGTTAGAAAGAGAGTTCTTGCATGTTAAATAGAACCAGTTTTAACATGCGGCTGCGAATCTAGACAATTAGTACACATGCGAAAAATTCCCTGGAAGCCTTGGGGATGTTTTTTTTTTTTTAATAGAAGAATGCTGAAAATTAATTGGAAAGCCAAAATGAGCAATCTGGACATTTTGAGGGAAGCTAGGTCACAAAGACAACTTATCTCAAACATCAGATAGAGGCATTGTTTTTTGGGTTTTTTTTCACGCCATGGGAAGAAAAAAAACTGGAATATGTTGTGACAATCGGAAAGATTTTCGAAAAGAGAGATAGTGGAAGACAGTGTGAGAAAATTGTTGACATCCTTGTGTCATGTCACGGAAGGGAGACAACACACGAACTGATCCATGCCGTCGGAGATCGCAATGTCTGGAGGTCCATGATCGCCAACGCCAGCCGTCAAGGCACTGGATGATGGTTATTTATGTAGTTTGTATATTTGTTTCTTTTTTCGTGGACATCTTCGCTGAACTGTTTTAATCTCTTGGCACTGTAATGGCACGAAGTGTATCATTGGTATATAACTGAGTTCTGGAATCGGATTTTAACAATTTACGCTATGAATGGATCATAACTGTCACAGAGTTGATCTTTCTTGACGTTTTTCATATTTTCTGCGTAGATGTGGGGGAGAATTTGTAAACCGAATACACAAACTAATTTATACTGAGTGCATCTGATTGCAGAGGCCAGCAATGTACAATATCCACATGGCAATTCGTTGCATGTACTTTACACATCGCAGTACTCAACCCTAAGATTTATTAGCTGCTTGTGATTTTCTCGGTAACTTGACATTAAGTTGATGAATCAAGAAACAAAATAATATTAATAGGAATAAAAAAAAAAAAAAGTGACCTCCCCGGCGGGGAATCGAACCCCGGTCTCCCGCGTGACAGGCGGGGATACTTACCACTATACTACCGAGGACACGAAAACATTAGCAGAATGTATTTATATATTATAAACTAGTATGTGATACTTCAATAATGCAATATGTCTACCAGATTAGTATAATATAGTAGTTCTTATTTACTTCAACAGAAATGTAACAGCCTCATTCAGCACTATACAGCGCCTTTGCTTTAGTACATTTACAGAATGTCTATCTCGGTGTATCCCCTACCAACACCAAGCCAACATTCTTGTGTAATAATAGCACATTGCAATACTCGCTGGCCTGCTTATCGAATCGAATACAGCGTACTTGAAATCGTTCACCACGATTTCCTGGCACTAACGATGGAAACGAAATTTCATTTATTGTCCTCAACTATATTGTTAATTATTGTTACATCGTAGGGAAAGCCCTGGGTCTAATCAAATACTAACAACGCTTTCAGAATATGTGCTTTGTATTTCATATTCCATTCCAGTATCTGTTTTCGAGTAAACTTACTTTTCTCTCTCTCTCTCTCTCTCTCTCTCTCTCTCTCTCTCTCTCTCTCTCTATATATATATATATATATATATATATATATATATATATATATATATATATATATATATATATATATATATATATATATATATACAATGAAAGTAAACAGTGTCGCCATTGAAAAGTGAGCAGAATCATAATTGTACTACTACCTGTCTCTGAGATAAGTAACAACACTTTTTTTTTTCTTCATATTTTCATGTTCTCTTCACTGCTCTAATTTTCCCATCTTGTTATTCTTCTCATCCCGTCCTTATGCCTTAATGTAGTCACCGGAGGATCTTCTCCTGTATTATTTGTTATGTTTCGTGCATGTATTTGTTTGCCGATGAACGTTAGTCGCCGCAACGTCCTGTATGTGTCATTATATGTTCTGTAAAGCTGCATTACTTGTGTTATTTTATATTGTTTACATTTCCACAGTTTTACCGCAGTTCCACCAAATTTTATTCATTGCAAAAAACAGGACGTTGCGGCGACAAACCCTCATCAGCAAACAAGGCATACACACATACACAACACAGACATTACAGTATAATAACTACATTAAGCCTGTCTCTCTGGCGAAGGAGTTCAGGACGCTGTTCGTAATCCCGAAATTACGAAACACATCTGCGCGAGATTCGGCAGCGGATCGTGTCGCGCTGGTTACTTATGGAGGTATGTGAGCCGGTCGTTCAGAAAGCAATGACAAACTACTGAACGTAAAACTTGCCAAGACATCAACAGCAGCTGAAAAATGCTGGTGTTAACTGCAATGTCCTGTAAAGGATATGCGAGGGGGAAACTAAATTAATATATAATAGTAAAGATCCCTGTTACACTACTCGAGGTGCATATGGCATATGGCGCTAGACATAATTGTATAGACCAGTCGCCATTCGTGCTTGATGTAGTCTGTATCACGCCGGGTGCCTTTGTTTTCTCAAGGCCTTTCCGTGTGTCCATTTAAGACGGGCTACCCAGGTCCATTAAAACACAGCCGAACCCACCCCATTGTTGATCGAACCCTGACAGGCGAGTATCTAACCACTAAGCTATAATAGTTCAGTTAGTTGCATATCCGTTGCAGGAAGTCGCATTCAGTCCAAGTATTTTTGGTCTGTTTGTGCTTTCTTGGGAAGTTTACGTTCAGTAGTTTGCCATTGCTCTCTGAACGACCATATTTATATCATTGTATACCATTACATGGTATCAATCAATCAATCATGTGCCATGCTGGAAAGCGTGGGCGGTCATGACTCGCCATTTCACTCGATCACCAGGGTCGTGGATAAGTTCAGTGTCCCTGTCTCTTCCATGCCATGTGGCCAAGCCATCCAGGTATTTTCCTCTAGGTCTTCCTCTTGGTCTGTTCCCTTCGATCTTGCCAGTTGTCACTAAGTTCTCCAATCCATTTCTTCTCATAACATGTCCAAAATATTTTGACTGTCTACGTCTAATTTTTCTAATCAATTTACGAGTTTCATTTGTCTCCTGTAGTACTTAGTCATTGGTTTTCCTATCTGTCCATGGTATTCTTTGCATTTTCCTCAGAAACCACATTTCTGCAGCCATCAGATGTTTTTTCAGCTTGACTGCACATTTCCAAGTTTCACATCCATACAAAAGAACAGGTTCTATGTATCCCCTCAACACTCTCTACTACTACTACTATTACTACTACGATTACCACTATTACTACTACTACTACTACTACTACTACTACTACTACTACTACTACTACTACTACTACTACTACTACTACTACTACTACTACTACTTTTACCACTACTACTACTACTACTACTACTACTACTACTACTGCTGCTGCTGCTGCTGCCTACTGCTACTGCCACTACCACTACTACTATTACTAATACTACTACCACCACGACCACTACTACTACTACTACTACTACTACTACTACTACTACTACTACTGCTACTACTACTACTACTACTGCTGCTGCTACTAGTACTATTGCTATTTACTACTACTACTACTACTATTACTACTACTGCTACTAGTAATACAATTACTACTACTACTACTGCCACCACCATTACAACAACTACTACTACTACTACTACTACTACTACTACTACTACTACTACTACTACTACTACTACTATTACTACTACCACCACCACCACCACTACAACTACTACTGTTACTACTACTACTGCGACTACTACTACTACTACTGTTACTACTACTACTACTACTACTACTACAACTACTACTGTTACTACTACTACTGCGACTACTACTACTACTACTACTACTACTACTACTACTACTACTACTACTACTAATGCTCCTACTACTACTACTACTACTACTACTACTACTACTAATGCTCCTACTACTACTACTACTACTAATGCTCCTACTAATGCTCCTACTACTACTACTACTACTACTACTACTACTACTACTACTACTACTACTACTAATGCTCCTACTACTACTACTACTACTACTACTACTACTACTACTACTAATGCTCCTACTACTACTACTACTACTACTACTACTACTACTAATGCTCCTACTACTACTACTACTACTACTACTACTACTAATGCTCCTACTACTACTACTACTTTACTACTACTACTACTACTACTTTACTACTACTACTACTACTACTACTACTACTACTACTACTTTACTACTACTACTACTACTACTACTACTACTACTACTACTTTACTACTACTACTACTACTACTACTACTACTACTACTACTACACAAGAGGTAGCGTGGCTTGCCTTCTCCAATGAACCCAAGAGCTATGCCGACGGTAGCGTAGCTACTAGTAGGGTCTCTCATGTTGGACAGGTCAAAGAGTAGGGACGAGACAAAGCGATGCACAAATTTGCTGTCATCTAGGTAGACTGGAGACAGTCAAAGGCTAGGGACAGACAAAGGCTAGGGACAGCAAACCCGAACAAATTCTAGTCTAAGCCGGATGAGCTGAATCGGTCTTGTCGAAAAGCACAACGCACTTCACCTGACACTGTGTTACATGTCGCAGAAGGATAGTTTACTCCACAATGTTCTAGAGATATTTGAAATATAATAAATTCAGGAACTATTTGGTGACAAGATGAGTCATACCAATGGCTGACTCAGTCACAGAAAGTATAGAGATACATTTTGTTAATTTTTATCAGGTCCTCAAGAAAGAACGAACAATATACCATATACCTGACACAATTGACAACCAGCAGCCAATCAGGAAGCACCACGCCGGCCATGACATATGTAAAGTGGGAGATCCCAAGTTAGTTAAAACCTCATTCTCAGCGCTGCTGCCTGCACACACACACCCACACCCCCCCACCCCCCCACACACACACGACGCGAACGCACGCGCACACACACATCCACGCACTCACCTCGCGAACGTACGCGCGCGCGCACACACACACACACACAATTTTGTGTCTTGCTGATCTTGCCGTGATGTGTCGCAGAAGTGAGGTAGGCTCAATGTTCTAGTTTTTGGCTTGTCGAGTTCCTTGTGCTAATATCTTATTTGATTTCTCCAATGTCTTTTTTTTTTTTTCCATTTCATCTGACGGATCTGACGATCTCATTCGCGTGTCGTCTTCTCGCCTTGTATCCCGACTTCTCAATTATAACGCTTTGATTTAGCCACTGGCGGATTTTGTTCTATTCCAGCAAAATGTCGGAACCATTCTTTGGTGTTCAATTTAGTGAATAATCGGTGTTATCCATACACTGTTTCATAGTTTCTCATGTGTCCCTCTATCTCTTCTCGTTTTTTTTCTTTCTCATTTGGGTGTTTTAAGCATCTCACCTGGCAAGATATGATTTGACACCCGTGTGTTTCTAGGACTATCTACGCCTGGTATTGATAACACAGCGCCGGGACAATTAAAACGTCTATCAGCTCTGTGTGTGTGTGTGTGTGTGTGTGTGTTTGTTTGTGTGTGTGCGTGTGTGCGTGCGTGCGTGCGTGCATGTGTGTGTGTGTGTGTGTGTGAGTGAGTGTGTGTGCGTGCATGTTCGTATATGGATGTTTTAGGATATGCGCCATTTGGCAGTTGATGTTGTTTTCTTTCTGTATTTTCTTGTCCATTTCTCTATAAAGTCTTCCTTCCCGGTAAACACACTGCCCATATATTTGTATTCTCTGACTTACTTTAATGATATTTCCATTTCTATTCACGTTGTATTGCACCGGTGTTCGTCGAATTATCATAGGCAGAATAGGGAGATTACAATAGTATATCAGACTCACCAACGTAGAGCTCATGAAGAGAACTAAACAAATGTCAGAGAATCAAGAGGCTAGGAAAAGACTCTGGCGGTAGGTAAGATACGCGGATAACTCAGCCAGCCAATCTGTCATTTGGAGCCCACAAGGCGAATGAAATATTGACATTTAAAAAAAAGTTAGTTGCATATCCATAACAGGACGTAGCTGTCAACCCCGGCATGTTTGGCTGTTTGTGATTCCTGGGCAAGTTTACGTTCAGTAGTTTGCCATTGCTTTCTGAACGACCGGCATCTCACACCACTTGCCATGGACCGATATGAGGTAGACAGCGGTAAACGGATAGAGGAAGAACATGTTTACAAGAGAAGAAGAATCGGCATCGTGAGAACAAAGAACACACGATTAAGCTGAGAGAAGTCGGTGAGCAACAACGAATTCAAAATAAAATATATGAGGAAGTAACTGAAGAACAGCTTGGGTTCCTCAAAAACAACCGCACCAGAGAAGCAATTATCTGTTTGAGGACGTTAATTGGAAAATATATAGAAATTCAAAAAAGTATATATGTTTATTTTATAGATTACAAGAAAGCTCTTGATAGAGTAAAACATGAACGACTAATTACGTGCCTTCAAGATATAGGAGTAGACGGAAAGGACATCAGACTAGTAACTTGTACTGGGAACAAGTGGCGTATATTAGATGCGGTAATACCTATTAATCGCACACAGAGATAAAAAGAGGAGTACGACAGGGATGCGTGTTGTCCCCAAGCCTCTTCAACCTACACATTAAAAGAATTTTTAAACAAGTCGAACTGCCTGGACTTAACATCAATGGAAGAATCTTAATCAGTCTTATGTTTGCTGACGATACCGTGTTACTAGCAGAAAGCGAGCAAAAGTTACAAAACCTAGTGGATCAAGTAAACACCCAGGAATGTGGCTTAGAAAAGCGAAAACTATGATCATTAGCAATAGAAAGGAAAGGTCTTCAATGAACATCACTGTAAACGGGGAGATACTAGAACAAGTTTCTCCTATTTTGTACATGTAATAATAAATGATGGCAGAAATGAAATAGACGTAAAAAATAGAATAGAAATGGCCAAAAATGCTTTAAACAGCATGCAATCGATATTTAACACCCAGAGAGATTAACAACTGTCAACAACTGTCATCTTCTGCTTACATACCTTGCAGTGTAGGGCAGAGGAAGGGGTGGGGGTGGGGGAATCTTAAATCTGAGGAATTAAGGTCGCCTGGCTAATGCAGTCGCCGCGAGCTGTGCAGGTTATGATTTTCAGAGAGATTAACAATGCATTAAAAATGAGAATTGTCAAATGTTACGTATATTCAACACTACTGTATGGCGCGGAAGCCTAGACATTGAACAAGCAACTAGAAAGTCGAAAAGAGATTGGATATTCAGAAGAATATGTCGTATTTCATGGAAACAGAAACAATCAAATACAGAGGTTCTAGAAAAACTGGGAATGAAGAGAGAGTTGATGAAAGAAATAAAAAAAGAGGCTATTGGAATATTTCGGCCACGTTTAAACAAAAAAAAACAAAAAAAAAACAATCCTATAAAAACCATACTGAAGGGCAAGGTTGAAGGCAAGCGAGCAAGAGGTAGACAACGAGACAAGTGAGAAGATAACATTAAGAGATGGGCGAACTTCAATCTGACAGGACGCACTGTCAAGACGAGAGACAGTGTTGGAGATCCATTGCAGCCAGCTTTCATTGTGGAGACGGCGCCTGATTGATTGATTGATTGATTGAAATTTGCCATACACGTGGTTTTATATTGTTTACAGATTGAGAAACAAAGTCTAATTATTGTGGATTTATTGTTAGATCATGTTGATAAGCAAATGGGCAGCATGTTCTGTAGGATCTCCCCCCCCCCCTCACACCCCCCCCCCCCCCCACCGTGCATCCAGCTAAGAAGGGGATACGTGTCGTATAAGTTATTCTGGCTTAGTGAGAGGTGGCCGTCCATCCATCATGCGCCATGCCCGTAAGCGTTGGCGGTCCTGATTAGCCATTTCACTCGATCACCGGAGTCGTGGATCAGCTCAGTATTCCCGTCTCGACCATGCCATGTGGCCAAGTCATGCATGTATTTACTTCTCTGGTTCCCCTTGTTCTCTTCCCCTCAATCTTGCCAGTTGTCACCGTCTCTAATTTTATTTCTTCTCATAACATGTCCAAAAATTGTTTACGTATACTTTCTACGTCTAATGTCTCTAATCAGTTTACGATTTTCATTTGTTTCTTGTAGGACTTGGTCGTTGGTATTTCTGTCTATCCATGGTACTCTTTGTATTCTCCTCAGAAACCACATTTCCACAGCCATCAGATGTTTTTCAGCTTGACTGCTCATTGTCCACGCTTCACACCCAATACAAAAGAAAAGGTTCTATGTAGCACTTCAACACAGTTTTTCTCGTTGCAATTGACATCCTTTTATTGGTCAGTATGTTTTTCATCTTGCAAGCGGCTACCTTCGCCATGGCGATTTTTGTTCTAATCTCTTCAAGATATTTCCCACCAGATGTTATGATTGTTCGTTGATACTTGCACCGATTCACTTGCGTGAGAATATTCCCATTTGCTAGTATGTTACCTTGTGGTATTTCTTTCTTCTTAGTGACGACCATAATCTGTGTCTTCTTACAATTTAATCCAAGTTGTTCACTGTATGCAACAATCGCATCTACTAAATGTTGCAGATCCTGAACTGGGTTAGGAGTAATGGTATACAATGGAATGGGGAAAAACATCCACTGTTTCGGAGCATATATTCATCATCATCAAGTGTCCTGCCAGCTAGCATAAGCGTTCATGGCTCTCCACAGTCTCGGTCTTTGGTTTTATGGATCAACTCTGCTGCTGATATTCCTCCATGCCATCGTCTCAATCCACCTAGCATCATTTCTCTTGGTCTGCCTCTGCTTCTCTTCCCCTCGATCTTTCCAGTTGTCACGATGTTATCCAATGCCTCACTTCTCATCACGTGGCCGAAGAAAGATGTTTGTCTCTTTCCTATTGTTGTATATAATGTTCTAGTTTCATTAGCCTGTTTCAGGCAGTCGTTGTTAGTTACTCTGGCAGTCCAAGGAATTCGCAACATTCGTCTCCGGAACCACATCTCTATTGCTTCTAATTTCTTCTTAATTTGTTAATTTACATTCCAAGATTCCCTGCCATACAGCAAGACTTGTTCTACATAGCATTTCAGCACTTTCTTTCTTACATTCAGTGATAGTGACTTATTGCACAAGATACTCTTCATTTTCTGAAATACGGCTTTTGCTTGCCCTATTCTGTTCTTGATCTCTGTTGTACATCTTCCATCTGATGTTATAAATGCCCTTAGATATCTAAAATTATCCACTTGGTTAAGAATTTTCCCTTCTATTTCTATGTCACATTTTGGTGTCACCATTTTCTTTGATATTACCATTGTTACTGTTTTCTTGATATTCAAGGAGAGTCCTTTCCTTGCACTCTATATTACTAATACTACAGTATCCAACAATTGTTGTAGGTCTGTTGATTTATCTGCCACCAATACTGTGCCATCTGCATAGCGTATATTATTTATATTATAACCTCCAACTAGTATTCCTGGCATCTCTTTGATCTCTCTCATTATTACTTCGCTATATAGAACTCGTCTATAACATTTATATTCAAAGGCGTTTAGCTGAACAGCGCATAAACACCTTTGAATATAAATGTTATAGACGAGTTCTAAGAATGTCTTGGGTAAAGAAAAGAACAAATACATCAATACTTCAAGAGTTGAATATTGAGGAGGGATGGCTATTAAAGACGATAAAACAAAGAAAATTGAAGTATTTTGGTCACTTGAAACGTCACGAAGGTTTGGAGAGAACAATAATGGAAGGGTATATGCCTGGGAAGAGAGGAAGAGGAAGGCCAAAGAGAAGATGGGTGTAGGATGTGGCGGATGATCTCCAGATGGGTGTATCAGACGCGGGACATATTGCTTGTGATCGAGAAGCTTTCCGGAAGGTTGTTATGGGAGCGAGGTTCTGCAAAGGACATGCTACTGAATGAATGAATGAATATAGGGAGAAGAGATCTGGTGACAAGACATACCTTTGTCGTACTCCTAACTTGATGTGTTCGTAACCACCCTCTATATTTCCAATTTTAATTGCTGCTACTTGGTTCCAGTAAATATTCTTTATTATTCTTACATCTTTCCCATCACATCAATGTTGGTATCTTCCAACATTTTAATCAGTTCATTATGTTTTACTTTATCAAATGCCTTAGTATAATATATGAAGCACAAATATAAGATTAAGTAACACAAATCCCCTCTTCCCCATTTTCTTATTTTGTCCATTCCGCTTATTGAATGTAAACTTGCCAAGAAATCACAGTCAAAAAATGCTGCAGTTGACTGCGACGTCCTGTAAAGGATATGCAACAACTGTTTAACGTGACGGCACTGTATGCAACATTATGGAACAAAAGAGGAGCCCCAAAAACAGTAGACTCAGCAAGAAGACGAAACAAATAGGCCTATAACTACATTACAATGGTTCCAAAAAAAGTGAAAGCTAATTAAAGTCAGAATTAAAGTTCGACCATTAGACCAAGAACAACATACAGTCAGCCCTGCAAGTTGGTGGAGGCTGCTAGCCCGGCCACAGAATGGGATCGATACCGCCCCGGTGGTTGGCCACTTCTAGTTTTGAACTTTCCTCACAAAAACAATGGACGTTGTGCAGCCGATCACCATCTGATCAATAATTCATTCCACTGGACTTTGGAGAAGTCGTGTCTCTGTAGCTTTACATATACATGTTACAATCTTATCTTGAGCATGATAGGACAGGTATTCGAGGAATGTGTTACAAGGCCCCCGCTGCTTGTGCAGGTTAACAATTTCGTGTGTCTAATTGAACATGAGTAAATTGGTGCTCTGGCATCATCATCAACGATGTTCGTCTTGTTGGAACAAACGCTGCCATTTCAATTATTGTCGGATATTCATCTTTCTGGTGGTTACTAGCATAGCATTCATATTTTTCTTAGCAGTTTATACATGTAAACCAGTGGGGCATTCTTGTTTTGGCTTGACAGATGGGACGCCAGTACCACTGTCATACTACGATGCATTCTTAATGGGGAAAGTGTTTAAACATAATTTCAGTGACGCAGTTTTGAATAAAGAACGTACGCTTAATTTAGAAGGAGAAGATGTTTTAATATATTTACATATACAGAAGACAGGCGGCGCGACGTTTGGGCGACATTTGGTTCATAATTTGGATGTGGATTTCCCTTGTGAGTGCAAGCCCCACATCAAAAAGTGTGTGTGTGTGACTAGGAATTCCAGGAGATGGTTGTTCAGTCGGCATGCAACTGGCTGGATGTGTGGACTTCATGCTGACTGGACGGAGCTCACAGACTGTGTAGATGAGTGGTTTAAACGTAATGATGTGAAGTCCAGGAAACATCGAGTGTAAGTGCTTGTGGATAAATAGTATGTGTATAGTCACTTCATCTGTTATCGTTATCAAAGTGACTATTCATAGTCCAACTATGAATAAAGTCTCCCTATCGTTATTGCTACAAATGCACGTTGGAGTAACGGGTAGAACATTATCCTGACAAAAGCATGAGTCAGGTCGGACAAGAGTTCAATGTCAGATCTCATAGTTTGCTAAACGAGGGAAAGATTGACCATCATTCCTCCATGCATGCGTTGCCATGGAACTTGTTATTGTTATTGATACCAATACTCCAGTTAGTCAGTCGCAGGTTCCAACTTCACGGCAAAGGGTCGCCCCATTATGCTCCTTTTCTGTGACAGTGAATATCACACAAAATGCTCCTTACTACCCCACGTGAAACGTGGAACAGACACGAGTCTCGACAAACCAACAGCCCTCACGGATATGCTATGCATAATGCCGCTGGCAGAATGCCAACGCAAAAGTCAGCCACGAAAAATACAGTTCATGCTACAAACAACCGTAGACAGATGTAAAAGCACACCACGTGAAATTCAAGGGTTGCAGTGTCGCTCCACGCATTCAACTCAGTAGCAGTGCAACGGTGCCGATACTCCAGAGTAATATCACTGCACAAGGGGCAGATCCTGGAATGCCCAGTGTATTTCTGCATTAGTGAATGTTAGATAAACTACGGTAGTCATACCTTATTACAAATAAAAAGTAGACTACATCACAAACATCACACCCATGTACACAAAACAGATTAAAATCCAAGGTACCGAGAGCAGAAAATTCCCTTTTTCTCAGGAGCCAGCATATTTATTCTGCAAATATGGGCTAAAATAAGGTATTGAAAATTCAGGTGCAAGGTAAGAATTTTCAGGCGCCTTGGTGAACAGGTGTGCTGGGTCTTTCTTCCCATAATGGATCATCATCTTCAACTTTTGCTGACAAGCTCTGTGGGTAGGAGTTGTTGGTGCTCCAGAACCCGATGGGTGGCACTGGAAAATATCATTGCATGTGATTGTACAGTGTCTTTGATGTTGTCAATCCAGTTTCTTCTTGGGTGTCCTCTTGCTCTTGTAGCAGATCTTCTTTAATGTAGGGCCAGTGCTGGTAGTTGATGGTGTTGCATTCTAATGAGATGGCTGAACCATTTGATCTTCTGTCTTTCATTATATGTGGCACAAGGTGTTGATCCCACTGTCTGTCTGATAACATCATTTCTTATTCAGTCTTGGATATTTAAGTTGGCAGCTCTCCTCAAGCATCTCATCTCACAGGTGTTGATTTTACGTAAGTGTGATTTTGTGAGTTTGATTTGGATAATGTCCAAGTTTGACATCGGTAGCATAGGGTTGGTGTGAATATGCTATTTATTATCTATCATTTTGCGGACAAATGTATATTTGGATGTTTCAGTATGGTGACAGTTGACATGTAAGCGCGATTGCTTACTGACATCTGACTTGATGGATACTATTCTGAAAACAAAAACATCAGGTCACCTCATCATCCAATATTTCAGGTTGCAGTGGGTGATATTCTGAAAGCAAAAACATGGAATTACTTCTTCAACAGATATTGTATGTTACAATGGATGAACTGGGGCATTGAGGAGCATTTCTTGTGATATTCACTGGTACAGGAATGGAGCATAATGGGGTAACCCTTTGCCTTAAAGTTTGAACTGTGACTAACAAACAATGGATGCTATTCTGATAACAAAAGGCTTAAGGGCAAAAGAAACGACCTCATTGCAGCAGGTTTGATCCCATGGCTCTGTCTCTTTCTTCAGAGCAGCCTGCTGGAAGTGTTACACAGAGTGCAAACTCCATAACTCCAGCGATGACCCCCAGGAGTCTCATAGAAAATTGCACTCATGAACTGAATGAAACAGTCCAGAAATGAACTTATGACCTTCGGTGTGCTAGGCAGGTGGCTTAACCACTTGGCTAGCTGGATCCCTGAAAACACAAATATTGGGTCAGTTCATCAACCAGTCCACCAGGTTATATTAGATACTGTTCTGAAAGTTTTAAGACAAAAACATCCGATCATCCCATCGACCAATACTTCAGATATGCTCACTGGTATCCATAAAATTATGAATAAAATTAGTGGAACTGCAGTAAAGCTGTGGAAATGTAAACAGTATAAAATAACACCAAGTAATGCAGCTTCACAGAACAGAATGTTGCAATGACTAGCCTTCATCAGCAAATACATACACAAAACACAACATATAATCACAGAGAAGACCCTCCAGTGATTACATTATGGCATAAGAATGGGATGAGAAGATTGAAAAGATGAAACAGTGAGAACATTAAAAAGAAAATGAAAATGTGAAAAAAATATTTGTTGCTTATCTCATAATCCCGGCTGTGATACTCACGTAAATTTCACCTGGATACTTTTATATAGACAGCAGTAGGAGTCTGTGGTGTCATGGGGATTGGGCTAGGGGATGGTAACGGTTCAATGAAGATCCCAGGTAAATGAGTGGAGGTTGTACATGAAAAAGGGAGAGAAAGGTACGGGGGGAAACTGAAAACAATGGAGATGTAATGGTTGTCCGAGAGTGAAAACTAAGAAGGAGTTCCCCCATGGATGTCCGTACAAAACATGAGTGGGTGCCAGTAAGAGGTTGGCCATAGTGGACAAATGTTAAAGAGCAATGATGTGTATGATGGTGATAATAATGAAACTTGCACATTTTCTGTTCTCCTTTCCATTGGCACCTTTCTGTCTTGACAGTCGATAGTTTGGTACATTGTGCTTCAAAAAGGCTTAATAACTATGACCCATGGCGGTGGCGAGTGTGGCTGATAAGGCCAATTCGTGCTGTAAATGTTTGTCCACAGTGGATGCATGTGAAAACATGGTCATTTCCACCATCAAGCACCATCTTACGTCTCTCATAGCTCTGTGTGTGCTTTATCTGCAATCATTTTCTCCTTTGTCTTTATTCCATTTCTGATAGTTGCCCTCCATGCAACACGTTCAGCGGCGACTTGCTCCCAATGTGCATTATAAATGCCTGTATCAATCATGTCCCACTTACACACATCTTTGTATCATAGTAGAGGTGGACCCTGAGATCTCTTACCCATCTGTACTTCACCAAAAAAGATTGGTATTCTACCATCATCCATCCTCCTAACATGTCCTATCCATCTAAGTCTATGAAGACTGAGCATGGAACACACCATCACACAACCTGATCTTTCCAATACTTCAGTATTTGTGATTTTGTCTTGCCACTTAATACCAAGTATTCTTCGCAGACACCGCATATGAAAGCTGTTTAAACATTTCTCTTGGTGTGAGTAAGTTGTCCGGTTTTCACTGCCATAAACAAGAGAGTACTAAGGACACAGGCTTGATAGACAAGGACTTTTGTTTTGGCAGTAAGCTTCCTGTTCTCCCAGACTCTTTTTGCTAACATGTTCTTTGTTGTTGCTGCCTTACCAATCCTGATGTTGATTTTCTGATCTAGTGATAATTTGCTATTTACCTCTGTTCCTAGATATGTAAAATAGTCTTCTATCTCCAGTTCAGCGTCGTCAATAAAGATTGATGGTACCCCATGTGCACCTTGTGACATAATCTGTGTCTTCTTTTTGTTAATTGTTAAACCAAATTCAGAACGCAGATATTAGATGTTGTAATTCTTCTTCAGAGTGGGTCGTAATTGCAGCATCATCCGCAAAAAGCAACTCTCTGATTAGTACCCTCCTAATTTTGGTCATGACCCTCAATCTTTGAGCATTGTAGAGGCCGCCATCTGAGTGTGAGTGAATGTATATAACTGCATCCTGATCATGAAAGGCATATTTCAGTAGAAGTGAAAAGTATATTCCAAAGAGGGTGGGGGTTAGTACACAACTTTCCTTAACTCCACTCTTGATTTCAAACTCATCTGAAGTTGCACCATCAAACTTGATTATACCCTTCATGCCTGTGTGGAACGATTCCACAATGGACAGAAGAGTTGGTGGGCAGCCAATCTTCTTTAGTGCCTTAAACAGACCCTCACGTCTGACCAAATCAAATGACTTCAGTAACTTCAAGGCATGCAAAAAGGCTAATTTACTTTTACTTTACTATATTTTTCATCTCACAAAAGGCTAATTTACTTTTACTTTACTATGTTTTTCATCTCACAAAAGGCTAATTTACTTTTACTTCACTATGTTTTTTTATCTCACAAAAGGCTAATTTACTTTTACTTTACTATGTTTCTCATCTCACAAAAGGTTACATTTGTCAGGATGATTAATGTTGTAATCTCCACAGGAGTCATCCCCTATTTCTCAGGAGCCAGCAGATTTGTGTTGTTGCAAATACAGACTATGAAAACAATTGAAAATTTCCGCACAGTTAAAAATTTCAGGGTGCCATGACACTGGATTTTTTTCTACCCATGATTATAATCCTGAACAGATCAGGCTTTACCTCTGGCATTCTAGCTCACTCCTGTCCTCTCGCAATGTTCTCAAGCATACCCACTTCTCTGATTGTGCCCTCTCCCCAAGCCATCCATGATTCGCCTCTTTTCAACCTGGGGCCTTTAACTGTTTCCAGGGCTGGCTTCATGCAGGGGTGGGGTGTTCCTTGTTTGCAGCCACTCAGAGATATGACTACCTGCAGCACCT
Source organism: Cepaea nemoralis (assembly GCA_014155875.1). Classification (NCBI taxonomy): domain Eukaryota; kingdom Metazoa; phylum Mollusca; class Gastropoda; order Stylommatophora; family Helicidae; genus Cepaea; species Cepaea nemoralis. Next base: position 20,672 of record JACEFZ010013726.1, read on the forward strand.
TAAGCCTGTCTGCAACTCTTGGCAGAGATGAGATGTAATTGCATACCCACTGCCAACATGTCCCTTGTGCATCCCAGGATCACCTGCATAGCTTCATTCTGTATGTGCTCTAGTTTCACCAGCTGTTGACTATTTGTGACCAGTCCCAATTCAGACTCTATTACTAGTATCCTTTAGTTTTACCACATACCGGATTTGACTCAAGGCATAGAAAAGTGTCCTTGACTTTTACCTTATATCCAGTATTAGTTAGTCTTTCCTCTTGAGCCTAAGGTGGCGCATAGGGCAGAAGTCATGGCTCTCCATGTCTGGCGGTTCGCTGCTATCTGTTGCAGATCCTGGATGTTCACTTGGCCATTGAATGAGCCTTCTCTGATGATGGTTCTACGGAGGGTCTCTCTTGGTTTTCCCTGTTTTCTTTTCCCTACTGGGTTTGGTTGGGGAGTCTTGTCTTGTCCATTCTGAGTACTTGGCCGATGTAGTTCCAACAGCGTTTTCTTATAAAATTGGATACAATATCTTGCTTAGTCTCGTCTTATTTGCGTATTGGTTCTGAAATCTGTCCTGTGGAGGTTTAGAATTCTTCTAAGACATTTGTTCTCAAAATTATCTAATTTTTTATCTAAAGCTTCTGTTGATTTTCAACGCTCACATCCATACGTGACATATACATATCCAGTATGCCTCAGGGAAAAGTCTCTTTCTTGTACCTTATACCCAATTTGTCTCAAGGTATAGAAAAGTGTCCTTTTCTTTTACCATATATATATACTCAATATTCCCTCAAGGCATAGAAAAATGTCTTTGACTTTTAATTTAAACCAAATATGTCTCAAGGTATAGAAGAGTGTCTTTTACTGTTACCTTATTCCTAATACACCTCATGGCATAGAAAAGTGTTCTTTGTATGTCCTTACAGCTTAAGGGTAATATAATAATCTCCGTGTCCCTCCTCTGAGTGATCTATGGTAGCCTTTTTGTGAGACTGCATTGACCCTAGAGCTGTTTTAGTCGGCACAGATTTCTTGGTGGCAAGGGCACGAACCACTACACTATCATGCAGGTGCCCGGTCACCATTGTGCCAAAAAATAATTACTTGGTGCCTGAATATCTCATCATATCAGCTTGTACTTGTAAAAAAAAAATTATGCTGGCCCCTGAGAGAAGGGACTGGCTCATGAATTGTGTTTAGGTTTATCTGCCCTTATTTTTAGGTTTGTCTGCCTCTACTTTCATTGTTCCATTGCATGACAGAAACAGCTGTTGTCTTATTGATTGGCTATATAGCAAATGAGCAGACTAGTGATGAATTCTGAGGAAGCTACAGTGACGTGGTATTATAAAAGAATGATAACACTATAACAATGAGAGTTTATGAGTTGATTTGAGTCAAGAACTGACATCAAGTGCTCAGGACATTCCCATACATGATCCGTCCTTATCTGCAACAGTCAGTGAAAAGCTGCCATTACTAATGGGACCTGTAGCATCTGATTATATGTCCGTCTGGCCTTTCCTCAGAGTTTTGTGTGTTGCCCAGATCCTCTGGTCACTCCCTGCAGCACCATTCTCTCCAAACTGTGATAATTATCTGTTCGTCTGCACTATACACATGGTTCTAAAGAGCCCTCATCACATCTGCCTTATCATGCACTAATACCCTGCTGAGGGGTGCAGACGCAGCCAATCTGTCCGCCTGCTCGCATAGCAGATCACATACTCCAAGGCTGCCCAAAATACAAAATGTTTAGAAAAACCTTCTGGCCCAGAGAAACAACAGTGGAAGATAAACTGTGAGGGTCATTCAGAAAGTAATCCTCCACATCATTTTTCTCAGCTAATAATGAAGATAGAAGCATGAAATTTTGCACACTTCAAATATGGCATGTGGCGATTGTGTTACCAAATTGTGACCCATCTGGCCAAATAATATGGCTTTCGTAAACTGTTGAAATGGAGCATGTTAGCAACAAATTGATCAGATCAGTCATGGGTTGTAGTTATTATGCCTTTTTTTTAACACATTTTAACAAACTATAGCCTTTCAAGATGGCAAAGTGCCAGTTCAGTTTTAAAAAAAGACGAGTGTAAGACAAGGTGCAAGGGTAAGATAGATTCAAAGAAGTAATATAAATGTGTGAAATATAAATGACATAACATGTAGGAAGGCGTTATGATTGCCAAGCTGTACAAGAGTCTAAAGGGATAATGATGATGGTTGTGGTAATGATGATGATGCTAATTGGTCTTCCAGGTATCATTACATAACTTTCTTGCGTGACCCAGTCAAGCGATTTCTGAGTGAGTGGCAACATGTGCAGCGTGGGGCAACTTGGAAAGCTGCACGGCTGCACTGCAATGGGAGGGATGCAACCATGGAAGAAGTCCCCTTTTGCTTCACTGGTGTTGATTGGTCAGGTGTGCCCTTTGATGAGTTCATGTCTTGCAAGTAAGTGTTGGCCGTTTGTCCTGTGTTGGTTGGATGAGTTTACATCTTGCAAGTAAGTGTTGGCCGTTTGTCTTGTGTTGGTTTGATGAATTCATGTCTTGCAAGTGTTGCCCTTTTGTCCTGTGTTGGTTTGATGAGTTCATGTCTTGCAAGTGTTGGCCATTTGTCCTGTGTTGGTTTGATGAATTCATGTCTTGCAAGTGTTGCCCTTTTGTCCTGTGTTGGTTTGATGAGTTCATGTCTTGCAAGTGTTGGCCATTTCTTCTGTGTTGGTTTGATGAGTTCACGTCTTGCAAATGTTGGCCATTTGTACTGTGTTGGTTTGATGAGTTCATGTCTTGCAAGTAAGTGTTGGCCGTTTGTCTTGCGTTGGTTCGATAAGTTCAGGTCTTGCAAGTAAGTGTTGGCCAGTTTTCCTGTATTGATTTGATGAGTTCATGTCTTGCAAGTGTTGGTCGTTTCTCCTGTGTTGGTTTGATGAGTTCATGTCTTGCAAGTAAGTGTTGGCCATTTGTTCTGTGTTGGTTTGATGAGTTCAGGTCTTGCAAGTAAGTGTTGGCCATTTGTTCTGTGTTGGTTTGATGAGTTCAGGTCTTGCAAGTGTTGGTCGTTTCTCCTGTGTTGGTTTGATGAGTTCATGTCTTGCAAGTGTTGGTCGTTTCTCCTGTGTTGGTTTGATGAGTTCATGTCTTGCAAGTGTTGGTCGTTTCTCCTGTGTTGGTTTGATGAGTTCATGTCTTGCAAGTGTTGGTCGTTTCTCCTGTGTTGGTTTGATGAGTTCATGTCTTGCAAGTAAGTGTTGGCCGTTTGTCTTGCGTTGGTTCGATAAGTTCAGGTCTTGCAAGTAAGTGTTGGCATTTGTCCTGTGTTGGTTTGATGAGTTCAGGTCTTGCAAGTGTTGGTCGTTTCTCCTGTGTTGGTTTGATGAGTTCATGTCTTGCAAGTAAGTGTTGGCCATTTGTTCTGTGTTGGTTTGATGAGTTCAGGTCTTGCAAGTAAGTGTTGGCCGTTTGTCTTGCGTTGGTTCGATAAGTTCAGGTCTTGCAAGTAAGTGTTGGCCGTTTGTCTTGCGTTGGTTCGATAAGTTCAGGTCTTGCAAGTAAGTGTTGGCGTTTGTCCTGTGTTGGTTTGATGAGTTCAGGTCTTGCAAGTGTTGGTCGTTTCTCCTGTGTTGGTTTGATGAGTTCATGTCTTGCAAGTGTTGGTCGTTTCTCCTGTGTTGGTTTGATGAGTTCATGTCTTGCAAGTAAGTGTTGGCCATTTGTTCTGTGTTGGTTTGATGAGTTCAGGTCTTGCAAGTAAGTGTTGGCCGTTTGTCTTGCGTTGGTTCGATAAGTTCAGGTCTTGCAAGTAAGTGTTGGCCGTTTGTCTTGCGTTGGTTCGATAAGTTCAGGTCTTGCAAGTAAGTGTTGGCGTTTGTCCTGTGTTGGTTTGGTTTTGTGGGTTGGTTGATTGGTAAATCCTTTAGAATCATGGATGTTAACATTTTACTGTCTACTAAGTCTGATATTTTGATGTTCGGGTAATTTGAACCACAAAAAAAGGCTTGCATATATTAGAGTGAATGAATGAACAAACTTTTTTTTTCAAAAGGTTAAGAATTGGGCACATAGGTCCATCTGACATTCTGCTCTTCTTATCTCTCTGCTCTCATATATTATTTCATTTATACATCAGTTATGAAGCTATTCTTAGTCAACAACAGAAACAATATATATTATATATGCATGGAAAATACACAATAATAATAATATGCAAGAGGGGCAGCATGTTAAATGGGCCTGCGTTATTTTGAAAATAAAATTTGTTCATTCTTTCATTCTCTTCCTTTATTTTCACCCTCCCTGCATTCCTTTCAGTGACAATCTGGGACAAGCTTTCTTAACAAGGTCCATGCCTTTACTGTGTGCTTGGTGGTGTCTATTGCATCTGCTATCATGCTGTGTTGTCACAACATACATTAGTTAAACAGGCAATGCATATTTTAATCACATGAGGCTGTACTGATGATGCTTGGGAAGATGATGCTGAAGAGGTGGATGTGGATGGGTTGAAGGTGGAAGTCACAAAGACAACTTGTCACAAACTTCAGAAAGAGACAATCACACATGTTTGGCCATAGTATGAGTATAAACAAGTGAAAAAATCACTGGAAGCCTTGGAGATGTGGTTTTATAGAAGAAAGCTGAAAACTAATTGGACAGCCAAAATGAGCATTCTGGACATTTTCAGGGAAACTAAGTCACAAAGACAACTTGTCACAAACTTCAGAAAGAGACAATCACACATGTTTGGCCATAGTATGAGTATAAACAAGTGAAAAAATCACTGGAAGCCTTGGAGATGTGGTTTTATAGAAGAATGCTGAAAACTAATTGGACAGCCAAAATGAGCATTCTGGACATTTTCAGGGAAACTAAGTCACAAAGACAACTTATCACAAACATCAGAAAAAAAGCAGTCAAAATTTTTTGGCTGCATTATCAGAAGATAAAACTGCAACATGTTGTGGCAGCCGGAAAGATTTGTGGAAAGATAGATAGAGGAAGACAGTGCCATGGCACAGAAGGGAGTCAACACACAAATCGATCCATGCTGTCGGAGATCGCAATTTGTGGAGAGACATGAGCACCTACGCCAGCTGGCAAGGCACTTGCAGCCACTGTTGTCACTTCTATATCTTTCTCATCTTGCTGTCACTTTTTGTCACTTCTAAAGTGATTGTCTTTGTCAGTTTGCTGTCACTGTTGTCTCTTCTGTGTCTTTCTCATCTTCTTGTCACTTCTGTTTCTGTTTTGTCTTGTCACTTCTATGTCTTTCTTATCTTGTCACTTCTATGTCTTTCTCATGTTGCTGTCACATGTCTTTCTTGTCTTGTCACATCTGTGTCCTTCTCATCTTGCTGTCACTTCTATGTCTTTCTTGTCTTGTCACTTCTATGTCTTTCTCATCTTGCTGTCACTTCTGTGTCTTTCTTGCTTGCTGTGTTTCACTTCTGTTTTTCTCATCTTATTGTCACTGTTGTCACTTCTATGTCTTTCTCATCTTGCTGTCACTGTCATCACTTCTATGTCTTTCTCATCTTGCTGTCACTGTCATCACTTTTATGTCTTTCTTATTTTGCTGCCACTGTCATCACTTCTATGTCTTTCTCATCTGACTGTCACTGTTGTCACTTCTACGTCTTTCTCACCTGCTGTCACTGTTGTCAATTCTTTGCATTAGAGCCACGATTTATAATGGAATTCACAATAAAGTTTAAAGAATACTGAAATCACAGGTTATCAATGGAAGACTGAATTCATAGTGAATGACAGCATGTAACTTGGGATGCTAGAGATCTACGACTTGTGGCATTCCGTTAGCCTGTCTACTGCCACCAGCATGTGACGCAAACATGCACTGATGAACCTAGTACGCCGCTGGTCAGGGTCACAAGTGAGCACTGTTAGTGGCATCAACCCAATAGAATAATGCTTTTAATGGAAATTTACTTATAATGGACAAGTAGTGTAACTCACCAGCTCCATGGTGACGGAGTTACGGACGCAGTATGTAATCCCACATACCGCATTCGAAACACAGCTGTGCTGGTTTTTTTTATGAAATGGTATAGGTGCCGTTTGTTCAATAGGCAATGCCAAACTACTGAACATAAACTTGCCCAGGAATCACGATCAGCCAAAAATTGCTGGGGTTGACTGCCTTGTCCGTAAAGGATATGCAAACCTTTTATTTTAGTGTAACTTCGCAAACCATGTTGCGCTGGGTTTTAACGTGTTAGTATAGAAGCCAGTTGTTCAGAAAGCAATGGCAAACTACTGAATGTAAACTTGCCAAGACATCAACTGCAGCAGTAAAATGCTAGTATTGACAGCGTAAATAGGATATGCAAAAAAAGTTTGCCATGGCTTTCTGAACAAGAAGTCAACGTTTAAGTCAAGCTGACTGATGTGTTGAACAAACCCCACAATCCCACAACTGACTGATGTGTTGAACAAACCCCACAACTGACTGGTGTGTTGAACAAACCCCACAATCCCACAACTGACTGGTGTGTTGAACAAACCCCACAATCCCACAACTGACTGGTGTGTTGAACAAACCCCACAATCCCACAACTGACTGGTGTGTTGAACAAACCCCACAATCCCACAACTGACTGGTGTGTTGAACAAACCCCACAATCCCACAACTGACTGGTGTGTTGAACAGGCCCCACAATCCCACAACTGACTGGTGTGTCGAAAAAAAACCCACAATCCCACAACTGACTGGTGTGTTGAACAAACCCCACAATCCCACAACTGACTGGGGGGAATTTTGGGGTTTCCAGGAGGGGGGGGGGGGGGGAATAAGATTATTTAAAGATTGCGTTAAAACAAGTACCGATTACTTGATCTTGTTTCACCCTTCTAAAATTCATTTTATAAAATAAGTAGACCCAAAAATCATGTTTTATGTGGACGTTTAGACTTGTTTTAGTATGTGCTATTAAATTTAGCTTCAATTATTACATATACTGTGTAGGGGCAGGGGGAAATTTTTAGGGAGGAAACACGAAAGGACGTTCTAAAAAATGGTGAGGGGGGAATGATGTCCTAAAAATATGGTGAAGGGGGGCACGGGCCAAAAAAGGTTGAGAACCACTGTTGTAGAGCATTCAGAATGTCACCCTGGTCCTTGGCTCGTCCGCCTTCTACAGTAGCCTTATCTTCAAGCTTGTCAGCCCGCTCATTTCCTCGTACACCTGCATGTCCTGGCACAAAAACGAAACTAATCTTTGCCAGTCGAGACCGCTTCAGAGACAGCAGCCAATCACTTCGGACCCACCCCATCTCTATCCTCCTGAGCATGCTCATTGAGTCACTAAGGAAACATGCCCTAATGAATGTCTGTGTCTTGAGCCATGTTATTGCTTTACTTACTGCCATGACTTCCATAGTCAGGCTACTTGTGGTCAAAGCATAAGCACCAGAATCTTCCTTCACAATTCTCCCTCCGGTCTGAGCCGTAAAAGCCCATGAACTTCTCACTTGTCGAACGACTGACCCATCTGTGTAAATGACAGCATCACCCTCCAAAGAATTCTCGAAGATCAAAGCCTGTACTTCTGCCTCCACAGCAGCCGGATTTTCTTGTCTGCATTTTCTGTCTAGTTGGATGCACACTGAAAATGACGTACAGAAATCTGTTTGCAATTGTACCCACTCCTCGCCAGGTTCTAAGTCCTCAAATGAACACACCTGTTGAAGAATGTCTTCGGCTTGACCCATCCATGAATTTCTTCTTTTTAACCTGCTGCCTTTTACCTTCTTAATTTCACTGTGCAGTGGATGTTGTGTGTTTGCATTGGCTCTGAGGTAGGCACGTGCTCTGCAAATTTGTATTCTGTCCCCAATGGTTATAGAATCAAGAAGGTAGCGCACCGCCCTGCAGGCCGTATCTCTTGTACATCCAAGAATAATATGCATAGCTTCGTTCTGTATCCTTTCCATCTGATTGCGGCTGATAGTCAGGATCACCATGGCATACTCCGAAACAGAAAAGACCAGACCCTTGTACAGGAGACATAAATGGCGCTGCTCACAGTTTGCCGCTGCCATCACCTGATCACAGCCAAACCTCGCTTGGCCTTTGTTATCACCTGGTCTATGTGTTCATGATATGCAAGACTTCGATCAAAACATATCCCCAGGTAATTTATTGCCTGCGTTCTTTCCACCGTCTCTGAACCCAGATTTACAGTTGGTGTTGAAGTGTTGACAATATGATTATTCCAAGAGAACCATGTCACTGCTGCCTTCGTTTTGGTGACCATTGCCCCAGATTCCACACACCAAGTGCTTATGCGATTTAGTTGTTTGTAGATCCACAGCCACTTGATCTCTATCCTTACCTTGCTGATATACTAACACATCATCGGCGTATGACAGTGTCCTCTCCGGTCCTTTGATCTGCTCGCTGGTAATTCTCACAGTGTAGGCGTTGAACAGCACTGGAGATAGTGGTGATCCTGTGGCAGGCCCAGATATATTGTTGTTGGTTCAGATGTCCAACTACCACATCTAAAAACTACTTTCTGTTGGAAGAGAGCTGCGGCGATCCAAGTAAGGAGGAATGGATTTATCTTGAGTTCAAGAAGCTGGAACAATAAGAAATCCAATGGTACTCTGTTGTACGCATCCTCAAGATCAATCACTGCAGCACATGTTTTAATGCTTGAGTGAAAACCTTCATAAACATCATGGACAAAAACTGCTGCGTTGGTCCAGGTTTCTCTGTTTGGAAGGTACTCTCCAAGGGTAGGTAGGAATCAACCTTGCCTCTCTAGCTGACTTGATATTTTCCTGGCAATTAACTTTTCCAGCAGCTTGCCTATTGTATTGTGCATGGTTATTACCCGATATCCCTGAATTTTTGTGTGGTCTTTGCCAGGTTTCGTCTATGGAATCAGATAGCTGTGTAACCACTCTTCCTTGATGCTAGCACTCCTTATGCTGTTGTTGTACATATTTGCTAGTTCCTCTAGCTCGTTGTCGGTACACATATTGATGTCGTCATACCTTATACCATCTGGCCCTGGTGCGCTGTTTTTTGTTCGTCGAAGCACAGCCCTGATCTCTTTCACTGTCACTGTGTCTTCAACTGCAATGTTCTGGGCCTTACACCTATCTGAGGTAACCGCCTTGGCAAAATTTCGGCCTCTCATGTCTGTCTGGTTGCTCTGCTCTAGATAGCGTTCAAAAAGAGCTTTGCCCTTATTCTCGTGAGACCTCTGTCAGATAAGGTCAGCACTTTGGAAGTCAGGAACACTCTTATTCTTGACTACCCCATTCATACTTTTATGTAGTCTCCAGAACAATTTCAATGGCTTGTCTGTACTTATTCTTTGACACAACTCAGCCCACTTTTCATTTTTAACGACTTTAACCAGGTTTTTGAAATAGCTAACTCTTGTGTCCATCTCTCTTTCCAACTGCACAAAAAGACTAGGATGGGCAACTCTTTTCTTCTAGGCGTTTTGCCATTTCCTTACGGCACCACCCTTATCGATTCAGGCCATTTTCACCTCACAATTCCACCAAGGTAGCAGCTCCCAGCTTTTTTTTCCTGCCATGATGATTCCTGTGCTTGTCGCGCCTTATTTAACTCACCACATCTTGCCATGAACTGTCATACTTGAAGTTCTTGACTGTTGACTTGTGCTACCTGGTTCTGCCGTTCTCCACCAATATGCTGCAAGGGTGGTGGTTGCTTCCATGGTGCCCTAGGACACCCCATCTACATACTGTAGTGGGTGAAGGAGAAACCAGCGCCAGGTCAATAACACTGTCCTCATCACCTGGACGACTTGCTGTCCTGGTGACACAGCCACTGTTGATACACACAAGATCACTGGTTTCAAGTGCCGCTTCGAGCTCCTCTCCCTGTGTGTTGGAATAAATGTTACCCTATGATTTGCCTTTAGCGCTTAAATCACTGCAGAAAATGACATTCCTCTCATGGCATAATATGTCACTCAGACACTGCCATCTCTGGGAATCCACACTTGAGTTACAGGCATAAACATTAACCAACACGAATGGTAGACCGGATTGAACTCTAACAGCCTGTATTTGTATCTTGTCACTGTCCCACCTAGACATGTCCAGCTCTGAAGCCACTATGCTGTCTCAAATCAGAATCGCCATTCTCATATTTTGCCTGTTGTAATAAAATTTGAAACCGGCTATATTGAGTATTCAGTCTCGTCTCCTGAAGTGCTACTACATCGTTTCTGTATGCCAGGTTTTCCAAAATTTGGCCTTGTTGTTTTATGCTGGCACAGTTCCAATATAGAATACCTTGTTCTTGAGGCCCAGACGGTCACATTTTCACTGGTGACGCCTGGCTCCGACCCGTCTGCCCCTGTCATTTATGTCTTGGACCTCATCTAGTCGGTGGTTTCTTTACCCTTTGTAGGGACACAAACGCTGGTCTGCCATGATGAAGAAATCCAAAAACACCACTCACCACAATATGTACTACACAGTAACCTAAACATGCTGTGAAAAACACTCAGGATTGATTCACATAGATGCATAAACTCCATTGCACCGGCGAAAATCTTGAGAGGAAACTCCTGGCTTACATCCTAGCACAGAAATTGAACGCACAAGATGAAATTATCCATCTACTACATGAAAAACGGAGTGGTTTCAAAACACACAACCGCCCGCCGCTATCTTGACCGGTAGCGAATGTGACTGATAAAGTCAATTCATGCTTGTAAATGTTTGTCCACAATGGATGTAAGTAGACACTTGGTCATTTTCACCATCACGCACCATCTTGCGTCTCAGGCGCTCAGTTTTTTACCTATCTGCAATCATTTTCTCCTTTGTCTTTATTCCATTTCTGACATTTGCCCTCCATGCAACACGTTCGGCGGCGACTTGCTCCCAATGTGCATTATCGATGCCTGGATCAATCATGTCCCGCTTACACACATCTTTGTATCATAGTAGAGGCTGACCCTGAGATCTCTTACCCATCTGTAATTCACCAAAAAATATGTTCTTTGGTATTCTACCATCATCCATCCTCCTAAGATGTCCTATCCATCTAAGTCTACGAAGACTGAGCATGGAATAAACTGTCACACAACATGATCTTTCCAGTACATCAGTGTTTGTGATTTTGTCTTGCCACTGAATACCAAGCATTCTTCGCAGACACTGCATATGAAAGCTGTTTAAATATTTCTCTTGGTGTAAGTTGACCAGGCTTCACTGCCATAAAGAAGAGTACCAAGGACACAGGTTTGATAGACAAGGACTTTTTTTTTGGCAGTAAGCTTCCTGTTCTCACAGACTCTTTATGTTAACCTGTTCATTATTGTTGCTGCCTTACCAATCCGGATGTTGATTTCCTGATCTAGGAATAATTTGCTATTTACCTCTTGTCCTAAATATGTAAAATGGTCTACTGCCTCCAGTTCGCCATCGTCAATAAATATTGATGGTACCCCATGTGGACCTTGTGACATAATCTGTGTCTTCTTTTTGCTAATTGTTAAACCAAATTCAGAATAAGCATTGGAGAATGCAGATAGTAGACATTGTAATTCTTCCTCAGAGTGGGTCGTAATTGCAGCATCATCTGCAAACAGCAACTCTGATCAGTACCCTTCTAACTTTAGTCTTAGCCTTCAATCTCTGAGCGTTGTAGAGGCCGCCATCTGAGCGTGAATGAATATATATACCACCATCCTGATCACAAAAGGCATATTTAAGTAGAAGGGAAACGTATATTCCAAAGAGAGTGGGAGCTAGTACATAACCTTGCTTAACTCCACTCTTGATTTCAAACGCTTCTGAAGTTGCACCTTCAAACTTGATTACACCTTTCATGCCTGTGTGGAACGATTCCACAATGGACAGAAGAGTTGGTGGGCAGCCAGTCTTCTTTAGTACTTTGAACAGACCCTCACGACTGACAAAATCAGATACCTTTGTGGGGTCGATGAAGGCAATAAACAGTGGTTGATTCTGTTCGTGGAATTTTTCTTGTATTTGTCGCAATGAGAATATCATATCAGCGGTAGACTGGTTCCGTCGAAAGCCACACTGTGATTCGTGGTAGACTTGATCTCCCAGGACTTGAGGTCTATGTAGAACAATTCCAGCAAATACTTTCCCAACAATACACAGAAGTGAGATACCCCAAGGTGGAATGGTGAGGTCGAGAGCACATGGCTGGGAAAGAGGCAGAAAGCCAGAAAGGCTAACATGCCACAGAGTGAGTTGGCGAACCTGAAGACTGAGGTCCATAGGATGATGACCGTATTCAAATCCTGCGCCAAACAGGCCAAGGCCGAGAAATGGGATGAGTTCTGCATGAAGGTGTGCTCCGAGCGGTCTCTATCACGACATTCTGGCACCTCCATAAGAGCATGAACGGTGCTGCACTACGGAGGGGTATTCCAGACTTTCAAGACACAGACCTCACATGGAAAAAGTCGGATGCAGGATAAAGGGAAGGCCCTCCTTGCACTGCTACATAGAGCAGACTGATCAGAAAGACGAGGCCGCCAGACAGAGGACCACAACGACACTCTCTCAGTTGTGCGAGGAGGCCAGGACGGGCGAAGAATATGTAATCCCTGCTGAGGCATTACGCGCAATGCTCAAGAAATCACCCAAAACTGCACCAGGCCCAGACGGCGTCCGATATGGGGACCTACAGATGATGTCAGATGATGACATGGAAGAACTGGCCAGAGAATTTAACACCAGTATCCAAAGGGGCCTGGTCAAAGAGGAATGGCTACACAGCTACTTGTTACCACTGCCAAAACCTAACAAAGACCATTCCAAGATATGCTGCTACAGAATCATAACGATGCAGAACACTGCTGGCAAGCTACTGGAGAAAATTGTAGCACACAGACTTGCTCGTGATTTGGAACAACTCGGCTGCTTCCCACCCACACTTGGAGGATACAGATGCAACAAAGAGTCATGGCTGAATGCTGCGGTCTTTGCTCAAGATGTTTATGAAGGGTTTCAGAGCAGAGAAGAAACATGTGCGGCAGCCATAGATTCAGAGGACGCATACAATAAAGTAGTCTTTGAGCACTTGATGCAAACCCTTCTCAGACTGAAAGTGTACCCTCACCTTGTACGATGGATAGCTGCAGGTCCTGTTCCAGAGGAAGGTGGTGCTAAAATGTGGAAGTTGGTCTTCTGAGCCGACAACGATATGTCCAGGATTGCCGCAGGGTTCAGCACTGTCACCAGTACTATTCAACGTGTATACAGTGCCGATCACTGAACACAAGTTGGGCGGGAGGGATAGGACTCTGTCATTTGCTGACGACATTCTTTTGTATCGACAGGGTCAAGATAGACAGGCGGTTGCCAATGGTATGCAGGGTAAACTAGATCAAATTTCTTCATGGTGTGCTGATTCCGATGCCCTTGTCAACCCCGTGAAGGCATCAGTTACATGGTTCTCCCTAAAACAGACCTGCCGGCAGTGAGGATGGATGGAGTATTTTAAGTAGAACCCAGTTGATGACATATCTTGGCGTGAGGTTTGATCATAGCCTGTCATTCAGAGATCATGTTGATTATGTCATAACGAAAGCTCGAAAAGGTTTGTCAGCAATGAGAGTCATGGCAACTGCCAATATTGAGCAAAGACTGTTAATACTTATATTCCAGGGACTGGTACTTTCACCAATCGAGTATGCCCTGGCCATCCTCACTGTCAGCCCTACGCAGATTGGAAGACTTGAAAAGGTACAAAACGAAGCCATGCACATCATTTTGGGCTGCACGAGAGACACCAGCTGTGTAGCAATGAGATACCTCCTTGACTTCCCGACCATGAACCACAGGATCAAGATCTGGAGAGCTCGTGCATACTTAAAAATAAGTGCAGATGAGCAGCACCCTCTGCATGAAGATATATTCAGAGAAAAGGGCGACAGGCTAAAGAGGGGCAAATCATGGATGGGTCGGGCGGAAGATGTCATCAGACAGGTCTGCAGTCCTACCAGTATCAACCCCGGCAAGGAATGGGTGTCTGTGCCTCCAGCTTTTAAGTGCACCTTCTCCTGCATTATCACACTTGACAGACGGTGCAGAGAACAGAACCCTGCCCCTGTGAATGCAGAGGTCAACGTGTTCATCTATGAACACGCAGACAACCCCGAAGTGCTCATCTATACAGATGGATTTGGTGTAAAGCAGCAGAGAAGTGTGTAGGCATTTACAGCCCGCTCAGCAGGCCGAACCGTTCAAGAATCTAGTGGTGCCCACTCCATGACCACGAGCAGCATGACGATGGAAGTGATGGTAGTAACACAGGCTTTCATATGGCTAGAATCACAGCATTATACCAACGTATGTATACTAAGTGATTCAATGAGCATGATTCGGAAGGTCGATGCAGAATCTGTGCGTAGACAGTGGACTGATTCGCTGCGGAAGTCCGTTGTCCATAAGGTCACCTTCATCTTTGTCCCAGGACATGCGGGAGTCGAGAGAAATGAACAAGCTGATAAACTGGCTGGCTCTGCATCCCCTGCAGATGGCCAGCCTATGGATCACGCCGATGTTATTAACATCCTTAAAGAGATGTCGAGAACAGAGGACTTTGACATCATGAATCCACATTGTTGTCCAGGATGAGAGACTTGGGAGTAAGAATTAGCACGGCCAGACACGAGAGGTACATCGGGAAAACATGGGGCCTCGTCAACCAACACAGAACTGGCACTATTAGCCACCGGACGCTGATGCATATGCTGGGGGGAGGATCTGAGCACCTATGGACCTGTCCGGAGTGCAATGACGATACCCCAACTGATAACTGATAACTGAGATATGCCAGGGGGCTGGGCCAATGCTCGTTAATGATAATAATTAACAGTCAACAACAAAACGAAATATCTTCTCACCTGTTTGAAAAATGCTCAAACGCGCCGAATGGAAATAACTGACGGAGAAATCGTGAGAACTGAAGGACGTCATTTATTAATGCGCTGTAGAATCTTTCATTGATCAAACTACTCGAAGAAAAATGAAGTGCCATTTAAGACATGGTCGGTCTTCATTTAAAAGCATCTAAGAACTAGTTTCCCAAAACAATTCTTAAAATCCTACGTCTCCGACTCCCAGCTATCTTCCTTCCACTTGTTCCATCGTTTCTGTTTCAATATCGTCTAGGTCCATTACAGAATGAAACTCCTTTGCTACCTCATTCCTCGCCTCATAAAAATTGCATCGTCCAGATCTTTCCCGCTCGCTTCTCCACATGGAACTCCTTGAAACCCGAACCGCTTCTTCTCGCAGCTTCCCAGCGTCTCCTGTTGCTGTTCTATGACGCTATCCTGTTCCCCTTGGTTTCTCTCTCCTATTGCTGTCCACTCCAGTGTCTGTATGGGGAAAATCCTGTTCACCCTTTTGTATGTATGGTGGCGTGTGCCGTGTCCTATGGTATGGCATTATTCTCCCTCCCAGATAAAAAAATGATTCATCATTTATTTCTATTAATATATGTATATACTTTTTTTTTTTTTTTTGGTGTGCATATCCTTTACAGGACATCGCTGTCAACAGTAGCATCTTTCAGCTGTCTGTTGATTTCTTGGCAAGATTACGCTCAGTAGTTTGCCATTGCTTTCTGAGCGGCCAGCTCAGTATCCCGCAAGTCACCATCGGGGTCGAACCGCTCCCAGTTCTCTCCCGCTACGAGACTCTGCGTGATAAACGGGATTACGGAGAAAGTGTTGTAACCCCTCAGTCAGAGAGACCGGCATGTATATACTACTATGTACTAATATGATACAACATTTACAACACTTTTAACAACAACTAATTAGCTCCTGGTCTACCCCCTTACCTACCCTCAAACAAAAATAAAACATACGACGGGCACGCCCACCAAACCAAACCTAACGTTGGACGTTGTGTGGCTGATCTATGGGAGGATCAGTCCAACTTATAACATATTAGTCCCTACTTGTCAAAAGACAAGCGTCCTCACTCTAGGTAATACCATGAGTTAAAGGATGAGGGCAATAATGAGGTTTCCAAGTACACTATTTCAGTTGCCGTTGGTCGTTGCCGTTGTTCCTGTATAATACATATACTTTGTTGATCCATAATATCCATGGGTAGGGTCCACGTAGCCGCTCCAAATCTTGGGAAACTTTAGAGATTCTTTAAACAACTGGATATTTTGGGAACATTGACGACTACTTCTACCTTCAATAATTATGCGGTGAACTAATGAGAATTAATATAACTTATTCAAACATAATACATTACTGAAATAATATTACGAACTTTTAACTCACTAATTTGTACTTAACTATCTCTAATTATTTCAACATACTAATCTAATCACTAAAATACATTTCATAACGAAATTATCAGTTAAATACACTGATACTGTCGGTTCATGAAAATCACATATTTGCACTCCTGCACTATTTTTGAATAAAACAATAACACCATAAATATACTTAATGTTTATAATAGTTCGAATGGAGAATCACACAATCCAAGTATGCAGTCTCTCGAATGTGTAGGTAAAATATATGGTCCGAGTCATATCTTCAACACACGATGACTCTGCCAATAATAAATACACACACTATGTATCCATATATCTAAACTATATATTTGTAAAGTATTAACTACCCTAGGTGAAAATTATCATAACATTGGGTCTCCAATTAGGTGCTCTCTGAACGAATATTTCTTAATAATGTATGAAAGGACAGAATCAATAAAATTTATAAAATATATAACTGAATAATTGAATCTAGCTCTGTCTCTCTATTTACTACAAACGACTGAGAATATCTCATAGAATATGATTGAATGATTAAAATCTTGCAGATCCTCAATATAGACATAGAGTTGTGAAGAATCATACAATATTCAAATATTCAAGACTTCCAAGAAAATAACTCAGAAATATAATATAATATTCTGGTTCAACAAGAATAAATAATGTAATGTCACTACTAAACACTTAATAATTTATTAAGTTCTCTAATAAAGATATAGTTAAGAATAATTATCCGACGGATAGAGAACTGAAATATTTTCACACAACTGAGTGTAGAATATTAGATAGTGTGAACACCTCCGAAAAGTATATATTTATATCAGTGAAATCTGGCATAACTAAGTAATAAGACCTAAGACCCCCGGGAAGGTTAACCCGGTCAACAAATGCCTGCAGAAGTCGGATGTGTCGGCCTAACGGCGCAAGAACACAGCTCTGCTGTAAACAGGCACAACGCAATCACGTCCGAAAAAAAAACTCCGGATGAACGAAGAAGAAGAAGAACTAAGACCCTAATGTGTCTGTAGTGTATTATGTGTTGATATGAACCTAACACTTTCACATTCATCCCATTTTATTTTTCTTTATTCTTTGTTTTTCTTTCATTCTTCGTTTTATTCACTTTCTTTCTTTCTTTCTTTCTTCCTCTTTTCTTTCTGAAACACATATGGTGTTTTTGTACTGTATGCATGTTAATATTTGTAGTTTTCCACTTTGTTGATTTGAACATTGTCATAGTTTTCACTAGTATATATATTGACAATAGAGTATGTTTGATTAATTTGTAGCAGACATAAGCCAAGTAAATACAGTATGTCTTAATTAATGCATTTTGTTTATTGTGCTTTTGTTTCATATTATTGGTTTGTGTGTAAACCTTCTTGAGTGATTGAATAACTGTATGTTTATTCATATGTGTATACATATTCGTTATGTCATCAATATATATCTTCGTCTGTGAGAATGTGTTCGTGATGGTACATGTAATATGTGATGAGGTTGATTTAAACCAACTTAGAATTTGGGTAATACATATAGTTACAATATACCATTTTATCTGTTGTTTGTACTCATTGTGTTTACGTCTTGGTTTCTTTTTGTGTGTTATACCGTTCTTGTTAACGGAGTAAGTGTTTTAAACTTAGTTCGTAAACCCGACTCATCTAAACTGAAGTGTGCCAAAACACGATCTCTCATATATTTGTAGTTGGTACGCAAGTCCTCAGGTATTAACTCAATTACTTTTAAAGGCTCCAACGCGAGATACCTGTGGAACAGAATCGGTACGTCCTGTTCCGGTACCTTGTAGAACTTTACGAGCACTTCAAAATTAGTAATCCAGGAACTTACCGAATCGCCTTGTTGAAAGTTGTGAAAAAGACCTTGGTACTTCTTTACTGGATCACTTTGTTTTGCTTGTAATTTCTCCCGTTCTATTTCTGCTTCACGTTCCATCTCTAATGTCTTGACTTTTAAATTACACTC
The DNA here is from genome assembly GCA_014155875.1 of Cepaea nemoralis. Taxonomy (NCBI): domain Eukaryota; kingdom Metazoa; phylum Mollusca; class Gastropoda; order Stylommatophora; family Helicidae; genus Cepaea; species Cepaea nemoralis. The sequence goes on from JACEFZ010013726.1 coordinate 38,959, forward strand.
AACCTCCTTGTCTTTCCAGAGTGTCTCTGTTGCAAGCCTCTCTTTATCAAAAGCCAGTTGTTTCTCCTTGATTTCTGCCTCTGCGGCTATTTGCTTTGCCTTCATCTCTGCCTCTGCGGCTATTTGCTTCTCTTTCATCTCAGCCTCTGCGGCTATTTGCTTCTCTTTCAATTGCATTTCCATAATTAACTTCTCTTTTTCCGCTGCTATCCTCTCGCGTTCCAAAGTCAATTCTTTTTCTCTAGCTTCCATTCTTTCGCGTTCCAAAGCTAGTTCATTTTGTTTGATAGCCATCTCCTTTTCTTTCAGTTCCCTCTCAAGAGCGAGTCGTTCCTGTCGTTCCTCCTTCTCACGTGCAGCCTGAAGTTGTTTAGCTTCCTTTTCTGCTGCCAGTCGTTCCTGTCGTTCTTCCTTCTCACGTCGTTTCTCTTCTTTTTGTTGTTCGCTGAACTCATGTTTTGCCCAATTCCTAAGTTCAGCACCAGTTAAACCCGTCTTCTCACCCAAGTCTATGAACTCTTGAAGTGTAGACATGTTGACCTACCTGTATAATAATCTATCTAGCTGAAATAAAATCGCGACGTAGGAAAGATAGATATGCAGGTCTATGTTCAAGGAACAGAGTCGATAGTACAGTTGTAGAATGAATACAAATCAACAATCAACTTCAATGCAAAATGTACAGTTGACGACTATGAAAGAATATATCACTCCAAATATATCACAATTATACCAAACGTGACATATGTAAACCACAGGAATTATTATGGAAAAATATGTTCAGTATAAAGAATATAAATATATAAGCACAGTGAACCAAAAACTAACACTGATAAAAGACGACTGACGTGAGACGACAAAAAAAAAATATTTTCATTTATTAAAGACAAAATTACTACTCCTGCAATTTACGCGAAAACAACCCCTCGCATACTACTTACAATTACGACAACTACAAATATGTGTTATCACACGCCAGATCAATAAAATGACCTCGTATTGACCTGACGCTAGCTAACACAGACTGATCCCTAAAGTAATCAAGCGTCCTTAACTACTTTAGAATTACCCATGGATGTTAATGAATATTGACATATTTGCAAAATGGCACCTCATTATGCGACAACCAATGTTATAATAATCAACAACCACAACAATTATCACTGGCCTGAACAATTGTCACGATAATCCCACAGGTTGCCAACAGGTATGACCGTTGTCGATATATCCGCAGTAGAATGACGACGAAACGGAAATGGTGTCGTGATTGTTGCTCTCTGCGACTTGAAACAGAGCAATCAAATTACACTTGGTCTGCGACCGACCTTCGAAGATACCTGCTCGTTTGTTGTGCAAATGTCGAACGTTGAGTTGTCATGTCCTTCATTTCTGGTATCCGTGTAGTATGGCAACTGACTGATCCCGACGTAAGTTGACTGATGTGTGGTGTGTTACAATTTGTCCGTGATGATATGTGCGTCTATGTTTCCCTTGAAGTGTAGTGATTTAAAATTCAGGTAATCCAAGTCCAAACTGTGCCATGATGCACATGGTTAAATGGTATTATCCAGGTAATGTTCTGATATCTTGGTAGTATTCCGTTAATATAACTACCAAAATCTATCGAAGTAATGTGTCCAATTCACAGTGTCGGAAAACCTTGGTGGTGAAAATAATCCTCAATATAACCAGTATTATGTCCAGCTGTAAATATGTTCAGATGTGTGCAACGTCCAAAGGAACGTAAAATCCAGATTTCCTTGTTAATTATGGTGGAGGAAAGTGTCCGTGGTGTACGTGCCATCCATCCTGACATATGACGTCGTCCTAATTTTGAAGTGTGCATATAAAAATGTTGTAATATGCACTAACTGACTTTTGCGCCGATAATGCAGACATGCAAAAGTGTTGGCAGCAGCTATAAATCAACGGTGAACGTATAATGTAGATGTTCAACAAATGTAGGTGGCTAAATGTATTGGTGTCCTGAAAACAATCGAGACTTTCCGTAGTGTTCACAGAAGTAGCGAATGTCCTTCCGATAGAGTAACTATAAATGCGCAGCGGCAGTACATCCACTTATGTGTGTATCATTTTCCTATTTGCTGTGCATTATATACTGTGTTTCTTTGTTTAGTGTGCCGTGCAAATGTGTCTCTAACTCGTAATGGCGTGACTCACTGTGTGTACTACGTTAATTCCATAACCATGTTGAAGACTGTTCTGTTAAAATCCTAAGCGCTAGCACGTGTGATATGTCTTTGAAAAGCAGACATCGAGAAGATCATTTAAATATGTGTAACTTACTTTGTGCGTGTACCACAATATTACTTCATATAATTGAGGAGGCGGAGGCGTTAGTTAAACAAACATCAACATTCATTAATTTACTGTGTCGAACGTTTGCTCTACAGTGCAGCTCGCTTCCGGTTTTCTGTTCAGAACTCCATGGTGTGCATCCCAGAACGAGTTGCGCAGCTGGTGTGCAATCGTCTATATATACATGAGGCAATTATGATGTTATGGCGTATTCGTTTTGCGGCCCATAAAACTTGGTTAAACGGATTCATCACTCCCGGAATCAAGACCCCAAGTGCCAGGGGGCTGGGCCAATGCTCGTTAATGATAATAATTAACAGTCAACAACAAAACGAAATATCTTCTCACCTGTTTGAAAAATGCTCAAACGCGGCGAACGGAAATAACAACTGACGGAAACATCGTGAGAACTGAAGGACAGCATTTATTAATGCTCTGTAGAATCTTTCATTGATCAAACTACTCGAAGAAAAATGAAATGCCATTTAAGACATGGTCGGTCTTCATTCAAAAGCATCTAAGAACTAGTTTCCCAAAACAATTCTTAAAATCCTACGTCTCCGACTCCCAGCTATCTTCCTTCCACTTGTTCCATCGTTTCTGTTTCAATATCGTCTAGGTCCATTACAGAATGAATCTCCGTTGCTACCTCATTCCTCGCCTCATAAACATTGCATCATCCAGATCTTTCCCGCTCGCTTCTCCGCACGGAACTCCTTGAAAACCGAACCGCTTCTTCTCGCAGCTTCACAGAGTCTCCCGTTGCTGTTCTATGATGCTATCCTGTTCCCCTTGGTTTCTCTCTCCTATTGCTGTCCACTCCAGTGTCCGTTTGGGGAAAATCCTGTTCACCCTTTTGTATGTTTGGTGGCGCGTGCCGTGTCCTATGGTATGGCAAGATACCCCTATAGATGTTTACAGTCACTCTAATGCTTGAATCTTTGAAATCCTGTGGGTCGTGTCCTTCTCGCCAGCATTGCGCTATTAGCTGGTGGATCTGTAGAGTGAGTGTGTCTTCCCACTCCTGATAACCTCTATTGGAATCTCATCCTTACCTGGAGCCTTGCCAGATGTAAGTTCATTAATAGCACGCTTAACTTCTGTTATGGTGGGAAGTGTGTCTAGGTAGTCATTGGCAGGGCCTCTATGGCGTTGAGGGCATCATTCGCTAGTTTGGTCTCACTCGAGTAAAGCTCCAAATAGTGCTCTGCCCATCTATTCATCTGCTGTTTCTTATCAGTGATGATTTCTCCAGTCAGAGTTTTCAGTGGTGCACTTCTTTTGATCATTGGACCACAGGCTTTCTTTATCCCTTCATACATGCTTCTGATGTTTCCCTTATCACTTGCATTTTGAATGACTCGCATAACTTGATCCAGTAGTCGTTTGCACACTGCCTGGCAGCCTTTTGCACATCTTACTAGCTTGCTTCAGCTCACTGAGTGTTTCACATTGTTCTTTCCTTGTTTCTTAAGAGAGCTATCTTCTTTCTATCAATCAAGGGCTGCAGTGTCTGGCTGTTTGCCATAAACCAGTCCTGCCTCTTATGATCCACAGTGCCTTAAACCCCTACAACTGTTTTATAAAGAGTTTCCTTAAGTTTCCTCAACTTTTCACTTGCTGTATAATTTTCTGATGTATCAGTGAAAGAGTCTTCAAGTTGCTGTTGGAACTCAAAGCACTTATCAAGATCTTAGATGTTAATAATATTAATAATAATATTAATCCTGGGGCTAGATTTGTGTTTAGTCATGTAAATTCTCTTTGGTCTCAGTCTAACCCTTGCAACAACTAAAGAATGATCAGTGTCACAATCAGCACTGTGGTAACTTCGATTAAATGATGTTTGATTCAAATGTTGTCTCCCTGTGATGATGAAGTCTAGTTGATGCCAATGGTCTGATCATGGGTGTTTCCATGTGACCTTATGCCGCTCTTTTGTTTTAAAAAAAAGTAGTTTGTAATAGATAGGTCATTTCTCCAGCAGCCTTTGCCCATTTTCATTCATGTGACCGATGTATTTTCCAAGGCACACTGGCTATGAACTCGAGTCCTTGCCCACACGAACATTAAAATCACTGAGTATATACATGTAATCAGATTTTGGTACTGCCTTGTTCTCAGTCTAACTCCTCATAGAATAAATTGGTGATTGTCGGTGCATGTGCAGTGATAATGGTGATAAAACCATAAGTGTTTGCAAAGCGCAGGGATATAATCTCTTATTTCCACCAGCTGGAATTACAATCATTCCCAGTCTTTTCTGTTTACTTCCTGCCCTCTACCTTTCCAAAAAAAAGGTGATAGCTGATCAGTGACACCTTTAGGTGTCTCCCACTGTCAGAGGCAACCCGTGGTGCCCCATGTCTACACCATTTGACATTGACAAGGACTTATAACCCGTAACTGCTAACTCTCACTTTGATTCCGAGACTGGTTAAGACCAGGGATGGAGTTATACCTCTCCATAGCACAAAGCCTGGGCTAAAATATAGAGACCGTGTGTTGCCCATGCAGCATGATCCCTCTCTCGACCTGCCTGGTTCACTCCAGAGGAAAGGTAACACCAATACATCTGGAACAAGACAAGCTGCAGAAGTTGCTGGATCAGTAAAGCAATGCTCTAACTGTCCGCCTGTCAGAGCTTCAATCCCAGACCAGCTGCCAACCAAGGCTTAGAGCCTGGACTGCCCTGCCATGACATGTTGTCTTTAGGTTGCATTTCCTCGCACCAGGATAAGGCTTGTACCCTCCCATTGCACTCCTCTACCCGAAGTCGTTGGCACAATGTAGTATGTCAGGTATGGTACGCGCTGCCCAACATTTGGCGCTAATAGAAACAGATAGTACTGTTTACTGTCATACGGTAGCTCAGTCATATCTGACTAAAACCTGAGAGAGAGAGACGCACACACACACACACACACTCACCATAAAATGATCTGCTATATCAGTAAAAATCAGTTGTTTTTTTAAAACCATTTTTACCTCCACTGACACAACCTGGCTTTTAACCATAAAATGATCTTATCAGTAAAAATTTGTTTTTGTTTACCTCCACAGACACAATCTGGCTTTTAACCGCATGACCAGGATGTTGGCAAATTTGTCAAAAGTCAACTGCTACAACCGGACGGGGATGTCGGATGATGTAGTCAATGAAATACTCCTGAAAAGCGCGAAAGAAAATTTGGAAGCATGTGCTTTTTTTGGGCTTGTTGAAGAACAGCAGAAGACGCAGTTCCTATTTGAGAAGACAATGGGGCTTAAGTTCATCGACAACTTCCGGCAGAAGCTGAAGACTCACGTCTCCCGGTTGGAGATCACCGAGGAGATGACAAAAAGGGTTGTGGAAAAGAATATCCTGGATATAGAATTGTATCAATATGCTAAAGACTTGTTCTTGCAACGTGTGGCTTACATGGAGCAGAAGCTGGGTTACACGGTAGATGAATATTTTAATCACATACGGGACGCTGACGAGGCAGGGGAAGATGATACTGAAGAGGTGGATGTGGATGAGTATGGGGATGAGGATGACGTTGACGGGGAATATGTTGATGATGATGGTGTTGCTTTTTATCCGGGTAAAAATAGCACTGGTGGTGGGGCTGCACCAAACGCGAGCACGACACAGTTGGGCAGCTTGAGGTAGTAGTATTTTGAGATTTGTGCAGGGAGTTCAAGAAGTTCTGGTGCAGTTTTAAACTCTGTCACTTTGATGTGTAAATGTGACATGTGTAATGATAATGTTTGACCATCAGTGATAAATTGGCACTTTGATGTGTAAATGTGACACGTGTATAGTGTTAATGTTTGACCATCAGTGACAAACGTTCACTTTGATGTGTAAATGTGGCACGTGTATAGTGTTATTGTTTGACCATCAGTGTTCACCCGAAATTGTCAACCTTGATGTCCCATTTTATTCATTAGTGATTAATTAATTCTCTATATGCAAGCCCACTGTTTTCCAGGCTACAGGAGAATAATGCATTATGCTGTATCCACTCTTGTTGGAGAGCTACTTTATATTAAAGATGATGTGATGAAGGCTCTATGGAATCTATTGAAGGGTGCAGATAAACTGATGGAGTATCCATATCTGGTAAGATAGGCTCATAAGGGAGTGAGTAGACAGTCTGAATAATACTCAAAGCATAGAGGAAAAGCCAGGTGGAGTTGCTACTGGAATAATCAGCATGGGACTCTTCAGTGGCTTTTGAAGAGGGACACGGAGCCTATATGGAAATGTCCTGAGTGTAGTGTGTCGTCAGTTCATAAATTCAGTGTCCAGTAGTAACAGACGGCTTAAAGTATTCATATCTGACAGTTTCTGTTTGAATCTTGTGATTGTATGATTGTAAATAATGATTGTGCTTAGTAGTAAAATAAAACATGTAATTTAAAGTGATTTATATCTGTGAAAATTCACAATATTGAGACAAACACCATTGCTCTCTGATGAGCTTTGGGAAAAACTGTAAATCATGTCTGTTCACTTCATGACAAGTGCTCTCTGTACTGGTTTCAGGAAACACTGTAAATCGTGTCTGTTCACTTCATGACAAGTGCTCTCTGTACTGGAAGGCCCCGCTATACGTCGCTTCAGTATATGTCGCTTCGCTATAACGTCGTTTTCACATAGGGGACTAACTTCACTTTACGTTGTTACGTTTCGCCATAACGTCGTGTTGAGGCTGGCACAATTCATGCAGGTGTTGACAAAGTCAAAGAGGGTGCTAAAAACATAATCCCTTTGAGTGCTTCCAAAATCACTTGTACCAGAAGTATTCTTATGGAGAACATGGAAGCACTATTGGCCGTCTGGATTGAAGACAAGAACAACGGAATATGCCAGTGAGCAAGATGGTTATCCAAGAGAAAGCAAAATCTCTCTATGAAGATCTAGCTAAGAAAGCGGGTGAGAGCGGTACTAGTAGTGCTGATGATAGTTTTGGAGCGAGTTGGTTGGTTTGAGCGCTTTAAGAAGCGTTCACACCTGCACAACATTCAGACAACAGGTGAAGCAGCGAGTGCTGATACTGCAGCTGCAGTGTGTTTCCCTGCAGAGTTAAAGGCCATGATTGAGGAGGGCAGACACAGTTTTTGCTCAAGTAAAGAAGAGGCAGGAAGAGGTTAGTTTCATCCTTAGATGAAGAGGCAGAATTTAATGCCTCTACGTCCCAATAACTCTACTGCTCGCCCTCCAACCTACCTCTATTTAGCCAATAAATATCAACAACCATCAAAATAAACATTACTGTAGTACACAATACACTGTATTTCATTTAATTCTATAGGAAATAGTGTTTCACTATACAGCGTTTCTCTTAACGTCACATTTTCCAAGAACGTAACCCCGACGTTAACCGGGACCTTCCAGTACTGGCTTCAGGAAACACTGTAAATCATGTTTGTTCACTTCATGACAAGTGCTCTCTCTACTGGCTTCAGGAAACACTGTAAATCTTGTCTGTTCACTTCATGACAAATGTTATCGAGATTGATAAATATTGATGATGAAGACTTTATCCAGATTTTTTACTGGTCATTGGGTTGGGGTCTGTTGTATTAAAGTTCATCTAGCTGAAGTTGACTTCTTTCATGCTTGTTATTTTCAATGAGTTAACAGAACTGAAACAGATCTGTCTTCTTCATGTCTCTATCCATGTTTTGACTTTCACCATCTGGATAAAAGGTAGAGATATTTGAAGCTGTTTAAGTGTGTGTATATATAGATGTTTGACCTCTTCGTCATTTGAGAACTGAGGATTATCCCTTGCTCTGCTCCCATTAAGAGCTAGAGCTCTAAGTGGGACACTGTCTTGTAGTAATCTTGTTGTCTAACCAAAACACCTTTTTGATTAAAGGAAATTAAGCGTACAAATTCATCAAAATAATGAATATTTTACACATTCAACAATTCATCATTGTAATGATGTTTAACATAATTATGTTCCATTTATGCTTCTACACGTTTAAAATTGCACTAGAACTTTAAGGACATCCTGTATATAAGCTAACAGTTTACAGTATTTCCGTATATTTCAACTTTGCATAGAAATGCCAAAGAAGAACTAACAAAAAACAAAGAAGGCAAAGGAGAGGTCAGTCAAGGATAACTTGAGGAAGGCTGAGAAGAAAAAGATGAGGCAAAACTGGAGTGATTCTCGGTACTGGCTGCTGTCTGGGCTGTATTGGGGGAGTTTGCTTCTGACCTACATGACATAACTAAACGGTGTGGTAGCTGATTAATTTGTTATTCAGTGAAGGGCAGGTAGAAGAATAAGAACGGCAGGAAGCAGAGAAGAAGAATGGCAGGAAGCGGAGAAGAAGAGGAACAGCAAGAAGGCAGTGAAAGAGAAAACAAATAAGAATAATATGAAGGAGGAAGAGGAAGAACAACCAGAAGGAGGAGTAGGACAAGAACATCAAGGAGGAGGAGAAGAAGAAGAACAGCATGAAGGAGTAGGAGAGGAAGAGGAAAAACAGCAAGAAAGGTGGAAGAGGATGAAAAGCAGTAGAACAGCAGGAAGAAGGATGAAAAGGAGGAGTAGAACAAGAACAGGGAGGAGGAGGAAAAGAAAACAAGAACGAGGAGGAGAAGAAGTAGAAGAACAGCAGGAATAGGGAAGAGAAGAGGAGGAGGAACAGCAGGAAGGAGGAGGAGAAGAAGAAGTATAGCAGGAAGGAGGAAATGATGAGCTGTCTAAGATCCAATGAGAAAGATCTCTCCTGGGTGTATTCAATGGTTGTGTGGTTAAAGACATGACCAGAAATCTAATAGAGTTGTGTTTGTATACAACCTTTATACAGGAATAATTTGTGATTTTATAATACATGTTGTGACAATGGGGTGAGAGCTTTATTTAACACAGGACCTCTTAAGTGGGGTCATAACCCTTCTGAGGTTTGCATGAAAGTATTTGGAGGTCGCATTTGCAAAGTTTATGTTTACATAATCATTAGTATAGTCTTAGTACCTGTTGATTGTATAACAGAATGAGAGTGATCATGAAAAATGTTTTATCAAAATGGGTGGCAAGTGGAATCTATCTGGGAAACCCTGATGAAACAGAATGTGAAGGTTTGATTGCTGGTGAAACAAAAATATGACAGACTAAGGGTGAATAAGATCAGGGCGAACCAGCACCAGGTGGAGTTGTGTGGTCGCAGGCTTGACACACTGATACAGGTTGTGGAGATGATAGTGAGGAAGTAGTTTTATGCATAAATGTATTTAAATATTTATTTATGAAATTTGTTTTAATTTATTAGAAATGTAAACCATTCGACATGACTATGGCTAACTTTGTAGGTCAGTGACTTTAAGCTGTGCGCATATGCAAATATATGCATACATAGACAGAAACACAGACACAACCTGCAGAGAGAGACACATACAAACACCTACAGAAAGACAAAGACAGGCACAAACACCTACAGAGACGTGGAGACAGCATATGTACATATACACAGACCAGCAGACAGACAGACACAAGAACCTCCAGAGAGACAGAGACCGTCACAAGCACCTCCAGAGAGACAGAGACAGTCACAAGCACCTCCAGAGAGAGAGACAGACACAAACACCTACAGAGACGTGGAGACAGCATATGTACATATACACAGACCAGCAGACAGACAGACACAAGAACCTCCAGAGAGACAGAGACAGTCACAAGCACCTCCAGAGAGACAGACACAAACACCTACAGAGACATTGAGACAGCATATGTACATATACACTGACCAGCAGACAGACAGGCATGCGTACAAACAAACAGGACACCAGAATACAGACTCACACTTAGGAACATATACACACTCTGGAGAGAGAGAGAGAGAGAGAGACACACACACACACAGAGGAGACGAGCATACATGCACCCTAAGTAACACAAGACCTACCTTCCTGGTCAAGACATTGATCGAAGCATATAACTGGTCAAGACATTGATCGAAGCATATAACTGGTCAAGCTAGCATCTTCTATATTGAAGGCTACTAGTGTGTGTGCCACTCTGCCATAGAGCCATCTTATAGTCAGATGGTGTTTACATAGGTTGTTTTGTTAGCTTTATTGTATCGGAACACGGGCACACACTACCTCAGCTGGTTTGACAGCTGCATGACAAGACTTGAACCATTGCCTGGCATCATTTCAGCCAGCCCAATCACTTCATGGGTTCCCTTTGTCTGTTGTTTCCGTAGGCCAGGCTCCCAATGTTGAGAGTTGTATGAGTGCTAACCTTTGTGGGAGAGCTGTGGTGTAAAGGGTTACATGTGTCAGAAGTGTGTGCTACCAAGTGGTATCTTGTATGAGGTGTGGCCAAGTGGTTACATTTGTATGAGGTGTGGCCAAATTGGAAAAAGAGTGTGACCAATCGGTTACTTAAGTAAGTGGTTGCATATGTAAGAGAAACATGTAACCAAGTTGTTACGTATGTAAGAAGTATGTAGGATGCTGATGTCTCAAATCAGAAGTTTCAGATTTTAACTAGGTAAAGGTTTTTAATCTGGCATAGGTAAATTAAAAAATCTGGCCACACACAACAGCTGCTGGGGAAAGTGGAATTTTCACTTCAGTGCACAAAAACCTGGCAGGCACCAGCAATGGTAGATACACTGATGATGATGTTTTGGCACTTATGGAAAACAGACTGAAAGACGTAGCCACTGGACGAACACATTGGACACAAGAAAGTGGTGAAATACAAATAGTGAATGTACATAAAACACTGAACTGGTAGTTAGCTGCTGTGGTTTTGTAAATAATGGAAAAAAATATTATTGTCAAGATCCATGTTAAATATATTTTGTTGCTAGCCACATCACAGAAGATTACTTGTTGCCAGCTTGTGTACCAATATTGCATTTTATATTTGTAACAGAAATTGTGTGGCCAGTCTGGCATTCTATATTTGTAAAAAGAATAATTGTGTCGCCAATTTGGCAATAGCACATTGCTTTTTTTTTTTTTAAATATCTGAGACAATCATTAAACCGAATCTCCTCCAACCAGTGATGTGACAAACCACAGAGTCTCAACTGATATTTAAAAACTGGGTTGTGGTCTGATGGAGGTACGTGAGTACTGTGTGATAAGACTTTGTATCACCTGGCATAAATATCTACCTCTAGGAGTCCTTCCTCAAAACATTTGCATTTTACAAGCCTCCATATTTTTACCTTATAGTCATGTGTATTGCTGTAATGGATTTGTCATGATGTAATGGTCATTAGCATAGTGGCATCGTCATGTTTGGTATTTATCCTCCATCTCATAATTGACATTGTGATTATATGTACGTGTTGTGATTGTCCATGTGAGGACAAGTACTGGGCTCTATACTAGAGTATTTCATTTTTTGTTGAATGTATGGCATGTTTTTATGTAGAGACTTAGTGGGGTCAGTTATAAAGTTCTTATGTGCATGAATGTACAGGGTGTTTGTAAAGTCTCACTACACTTTATATGTAGAACAATTTTGAAAAATGAAGTACATTACGTCATCAATAAATGTGCTGTACAGTCCATTGTGAAGTATTATGCAGCAAACTTCTGTCATCTGCTGGAGTACGTACATTATACCATTCAAGAAATAACAACAGACACTTTGCAGAAGGTATTTGACAATAGGAAGAGACGTGTACAGTCATGTCTTGAAGCCTGTGGTGGACATTTCCAACACCTGTTATAATGAATACTTCATTGGTACTTTCTAGCTTCCCCAAAACAGCGTTAGACCATAGCAGTGACTATTGTAACTAATTTAATGAATTTTTAGCACATTATTTGATGATGTCATGTACTTCATTTGTCAAAATTGTTCTACATATAAAGTGTAGTGAGACTTAACAAACATCCTGTTTGTGATATAGGTATACACTCACCCGTTGCTGGGGGGCTTTGGTTTGACCTGCTTCAGGAGGTTTTGAATAATTGGTACCAGGAAATGTCTTGGGAAGCAAAGGCGGCTTCCATGATACGACACATCAGCCACCTAGTGCAGTTTGACCTATACAAATATGGGTCAGCTCCATATGCCCAGTGCACCTTAGGTGTGTAAAGGGGATCTTTTTACATATGTGAATATATAAATATGTGGGTCACAGTGGGTTTAGGTCAGCACACTCTAACCCAGTGCACAGACGACAGGCTTACATGTACATCATGTTTGGGAGGTCAGCATTCTTAAACAACTAGTGTACTGATGGCGAGGTCAAGGGTTCAAATCCCTAGTCCGGACAGTTGGACTAAAATGTTGACCTGTCGTCCTTGACGTGGGGACGTAAATTACAAGTACCTCTGAAGTCGGAGTTGGTTCACCTGATGGTGAAGGACACTGATGATAGGGAAAGCTAATAACATGCAAAATTCAGTCCAATGCTACTAGAAGTTGTATGTATGGACTACGCTTCAGTTCAAAGCAAGCAAGCGCCAAAAAAGAAATATGATTGGTTAGAATCGCCAGATACAAAGACAATAATAATGTCGTGAAATAAGAAATATAATAAGCATAACAATCTGTTTGCTGAAAAGTTAGTGTGACCCGTTCTTCTACATAGGTGCAAATGCTGGACAATGGGTAATGACATTGTGACATAACATGAGACAATGGGGATGTTGTGTTATGAAGGAGTGCTGAGTATAGTGTGGGCAGAGTGCTGAGTATAGTGTGGGCAGGGTGCTGAGTATAGTGTGGGCAGAGTGCTGAGTATAGTGTGGCAGGGTGCTGAGTATAGTGTGGGCAGGGTGCTGAGTATAGTGTGGGCAGAGTGCTGAGTATAGTGTGGGCAGAGTGCTGAGTATAGTGTGGGCAGAGTGCTGAGTATAGTGTGGGCAGAGTAGGGAACAAACACTGAGCCATTGTGAGCTGCAGGAGTTACAAGATCACTTATAATCATAAGGAACATATGCATGTACATTTTAAGAATTTAATAAGTAAAGTATTAGTAAAGTAGAGGAGTGGCTGGCCGAGTGACTAAGAATGCTAGGTTCTCCTTTGGAAGACCAGGTTTGAATCATCAATAAGGTGTGGGTTTGTTTCTGTGGGTGGAAAAAAGACAACCCTAACCTGCACAGTTCACTGCTGCTGCATTAGCCAGGCGGCCTTAATTTCTTAGGCTCAAAGGATCCCCCACCCGTCCTACACTGCAAGGTACTATTGGCAGTAGATGACTGACCGACAGAAAGTCAGTAAAGGAACTGTTTTTATGTACATTAAGCCACATGGTACTTATGTTGCTAGACCCATATTTGTTTAAACCATTGAGCACTTGGTTCATGATATGGTCACTATCATGCTGTCTAAGAATTTAGGTATGTGTTAATCAAGCATATTAGAGGTCAAGAAAGAAATGGATACAAGAAATACATGTGAAATAAAGTCACCAGAAAATGTAACTTCAGTTGGGGTGTCCTTTCATTTCATTGGACAGTTATGTATTTTAGCAGTGGCTGGGAAAAAACAAAAACTTGACTGTAAGATGCTTTTATTTCCTTTGTGGTATTAAATAACATTTTATAGGAAATCCATGTTTAAAAAAAAAAAATTAATGTTCATGTGTTAATTTGACTAATATTCATGTATTAAATAATGTTCATATTTAAATTTTTTACAAAATGACACTGTAAACCACATGTATCATTTAATGTGAAAGATATATACGATTTTATTGGTGGTGGCATTTGATTATGCAGATATTTGGTTACACAGTTTTAACATTTGGTGGTGTATGGGTAACATTGAATTAATACGTTTTATTTGGTTACAAAGGTGATTGGTAACATTGGATTAACAGATGTTTCATTTGGTTACACATATGTAACATGTGATAGTAATTTAGTAACATTGGATTAATAGTTGTTTCATTTGTTACATAGATATAACATTTGATAGTAAATTAGTAATGCTTACACAGATATTATATTTCATAGTAATTTAGTAACAGTGGATTAATAGATGTTTCATTTGGCTACACAGATATAAAATTTGATAGTAAATTTGCAACATTGGATTAATAGATGTTTCATTTAGTTACACATAAATAACATTTGAAAGTAATTTAGTAATTCTGGATTAATAGATGCTTCATTTGGTTACACAGAGGTAATATTTCGTTTCATAGATGTAACAAGATTTATATTATATAAAAGTTATCATTCGATAATATAGAGGTAACACGGTTATATAGAGGTGCTATGTGATTACAAAAATATAATAGAATTACGCAGGGCGGGCAACATATGATTATTTCACAGAGGTAGCATATGATTACATTCTGAGATTAATTGATTACAAATAAACGTTATATTGTGTACGTTTGTGCAGTTAAAATAACAGTATACACAAACATAATATAGCATATTCTTTCACTTGGAGTTACAACATATTTTCTGTGAAATAATTTATGAAAATGCTGCATGTATGTATGTATGTATGTTTGTTTGTTTGTTTTTGTTTGGAATACCCAGTATTAATAATGACATTTTGTGGGTGATAACAGTTTCATTAAGTGTGACTTTCACAGTGATATTGGTAATGTTGATGTCTGTAATAGTGACTTTTGCTATTATAGTATTGGGCACCCAACATGGGTAATAGAGTGGGTTGGGGGTAATTTGAGTTGTGATTAGAATGTGTGTTGTGATGTTGTAGACATTCAAGATTTTGTTGGGCACATTATGAGGAGAAGTAAACTGGAAAACTTAGTGACAACTGGCAAGATTGGTAGGAAATGAGGAAGGGGGAAGACAGAGAGATAAATGTCTGGATGGCTTGATTACATGGCATAATGGAGACAAAAACACAGAGTTGATCCAATATTCTGGTGAGGGTGTGAGATGACGAACCATGACTGCCCATGTATGATGATGAGTGGCGATGAAGAATGGGGTTGTGAAAGTGTCAAGAGGAGACATTGGCAGTCATGATTCTCCATTCTCGTTCTTCTTCAGGGCCCTGGGACTCTTCAGTCCTCTCTGTCAGTTGCTATTTTAGTGAATGTCAAGTTAGTTGTTTGTGATTTACTAGCAATTGTTTAAAGTTCAGTAATTTACCATTGCTTTCTGAATGGTCAATGCCTCATACCATCAAAAATCAACACAAAGGAGTCTACTTCCACATCACCTGTGATTGATTTTGAACCCTAGACTCAGTATGTGGTGGGATTGTGAAATGCAGTTTTACTATCACCTAAGCCACAATGACTGTTGCTTTAATGAAGTAGGTGTTGCTTGTAGTACTATTTGTTGTGCAGCTGTTCCAGGTTTTTACTTGTATCTTCTCTGTATTTCTTTGACACTCTGGTCTGGTATTTTCCTAGAGTAATTTGTTACCTGCATCCATCTATTGTTGTGTGTTTAGTCCAGTGGATGATGTGTCCTTACACTCTTGTAACTTTGTTATGAATATGCACACACCCTCGATTCACCAGACTGTGTTTGAATTCTTCTACCCGAGGGAGTGTGGAGGGAAATATGATAGTTTTGTAAGTAAAAACATAATTTATGTCAGATATGCAAATAAACTGGAATCTAAGTGGTGAATCAGCAAAGAGGGGAAATTTAATATGCGCCAAAGACAAAGAGAGATCAGTTGTTAGAGGAAAGACAGAGATCCAATGTTAGAGATTAGGCCAGAGAGATATAATGTTAGAGGCAAAGACAAAGAAAGATCAAATGTTAGAGGCAAAGACAGAGATCCAGTGTTAGAGACAAAGACAAAGAGAGATCAAATGTTAGAGGTAAAGAAAAAGCAAGATCAGATGCTAGAGGTAAAGAAAAAGAGAGATCAAATGTTAAGAGGGAAAGACAAAGAGAGATTAAATGTTAGAGGTAAAGAAAAAAAGAGACCAAATGTTAGAGTTAAAGAAAAAAAGAGACCAAATGTTAGAGGTAAAGACAAAGAGAGATCAAGTGTGTGTACTAATGCTGACATGTACCATTGATGTCAATGTAATATTGACATAATTCACATTGATATCTATGTACTAATGACATTTGATATTGATGTCAATGTAACATTCACATGTTTAAAGTTGATATAAATGTAATTTTGACATATTTAACAATAATGTCAGTTTATCACTGCCATTATAAGATGTCAGTGACAACATTGTAAATAGCATCTGTGATGATTATATTGCTGCTTTTATTATGATTATTTTGTGCGGTTATTGATTGCTATTGTCATTGTTGTTATTTATGTACTCCAGCAATGCCGCCCTGATAACGAGAATTATGTTATGAGTACTTTATTTGCCGCCCGTTTGTTGCCAAGGCCCTGAAGGGGAATAAAGCATAGTAACACTGTAAACATACTGGAGCCCTGAAGGGGAAATAAAGAATAGTAACACTGTAAACATACTGGGGCCCTGAAGGGGAAATAAAGTATAGTAACACTAAACATACTGGGGCCCTGAAGGGGAAATAAAGTATAGTAACACTGTAAACATACTGGGGCCCTGAAGGGGAAATAAATTATAGTAACACTGTAAACATACTGGGGCCCTGAAGGGGAAATAAAGTATAGTCACACTGTAAACATACCGGGGCCCTGAAGGGGAAATAAAACATAGTAAATGTGTAAACATACCAGGGCCCTGAAGCGGAAATAAAGCATAGTAACACTGTAAACTTACTGTGCATGTTATGAAAGGCGAGTGGTCTGAGACTGGCTGCGTCACACACTAGAAACCTCTGCCAACATGCAAGCAACTGTGAACTGGCCAACAAAAGGCTGGGGCATCCATGGTTGTGGTTCAGTCCTACGCTAGGAGTGTTACAGGTGACAAGACAATCAAGAGTTGATTTTATTTGCACATATTTGTTTATCAACATCTCAGTCTGCAAGAGGGTACTCACTGATAGGTGTGTCTGAAATTTTAACGTACATTTGGATAGACAAGACATTTGGACAGACAGACAGTTGACTGACTTCCCTTGTTGACTTGTCTGGCTAGTCAGTTAAAAGTCAAGGATCCATTTTCACGCCTTAGACAGATGGTGCTATCTCCATAATTATAGATCAATTCATGGGTGATGAGGTCACCTTGGTTTCCCAAGACATTTTTTGGTACCCAGTCAAAGTTGGTTCGGCCTGGGAGCCTGGGTATATTTTGGAACATTTCAGTCCACCCCCGATGTGGATCGAACCCTTGAGCACCGGGCCCACTAGCCATCACACTACTGTGGCTCCCTGGGCAGTTCATGGTAAAACTGTCCCATGGCAGTGCCAGCGAGAGGAGCGATAAGCTGCTTCCCTGTGTTGCCTTCTCAGAACATCTCTGCCACACATTCTGCCGACATCTTCAAATACTTCCAGTGAACTGTTCCATTCAACCTGTACTAGTTCCGGTGAAGTAATCGTGTTGCAGATGTTGCTTTAGGGGTGTGAAGTTCTCCTGTTTGTGATGTTGCCTCTCAGATATATCTCTAGTATGTGTTAGACAAGGCTGTGTCAACCACCCCAGAACCATATCCCTCAGATCTCTAGTATGTGCTAGACAAGGTTCTGTCAACCACCCCAGAAACTTATCCCTCAGATATATCTCTAGTATGTGCTAGACAAGGTTCTGTCAACCACCCCAGAAACATATCCCTCAGATATATCTCTAGTATGTGCTAGACAAGGCTGTGTCAACCACCCCAGAACCATATCCCTCAGATATATCTCTAGTATGTGTTAGACAAGGCTGTGTCAACCACCCCAGAACCATATCCCTCAGATATATCTCTAGTATGTGTTAGACAAGGCTGTGTCAACCACCCCAGAACCACATCCCTCAGATATATCTCTAGTATGTGCTAGACAAGGTTCTGTCAACCACCCCAGAACCATATCCCTCAGATATATCTCTAGTATGTGCTAGACAAGGTTCTGTCAACCACCCCAGAAACATATCCCTCAGATATAACTCTAGTATGTGCTAGACAAGGTTCTGTCAACCACCCCAGAAACATATCCCTCATGATATATCTCTTCGTATGTGTCTTAGCCAAGGTTCTGTCTGTCAACCTACCCCTAGAAACATATCCCTCATGATATATCTCTAGTATGTGCTAGAACAAGGTTCTCGTCAACCACCGCCATTAAACCATATCCCTCAGATATAATCTCTAGTATGTGCCTAGACAAGGTTCTGTCAACCACCCCAGGAAACATATCCCTCCGATATAATCTCTAGTATAGTATGTGTAGACTCGACAGTTCTGTTTCAACCACCCCAGCAACATTATCCCTCAGAATATCTCTAGTATGTGCTTAGACAAGGTTCTGTCAACCCACCCAACCACCCAGAAACATATCCCTCTGATATATCTCTAGTATGTGCTTAGGACAAGGTTTCTTGCAACCACCCCTGAAACTATATCCCTAGCTATTATCTTCTAGTATTGTGCTAGACACTCGGTTCTGTCCAAACCACCCCAAAGACCATATCCCTCAGATATATCTCTAGTATGTGCTAGACAAGGTTCTGTCAACCACCCCAGAAACATATCCCTCAGATATAACTCTAGTATGTGCTAGACAAGGTTCTGTCAACCACCCCAGAAACATATCCCTCAGATATATCTCTAGTATGTGTTAGACAAGGTTCTGTCAACCACCCCGAAATTATCCTTCAATATCTTAGTATGTGTTAGACAAGGTTCTGTCAACCACCCCAGAAAAATCCCTCAGATATATCTCTAGTATGTGTTAGAAAAGGGTTTTTGTAAACCACCCCAGAAACATATCCCCATATATCTCTAGTATGTGTTAGACAAGGTTGTCAACCCCGAAAATATCCCTCTATATATCTCTAGATGTGCTAGACAAGGTTCTGTCAACCACCCCAGAATATCCCTCAATATATCTCTAGTATGTGTTAGACAAGGTTGTCAACCACCCGAATATCCTTCAATATATCTCTAGTATGTGTAGACAAGGTTTGTAAACCACCCCAGAAAATATCCTTCACATATATCTGTAGTTTGTGTTAGACAAGGCTGTGTAAACCGCCCCTGAAACATATCCCTCAGATATATCTCTAGTATGTGTATGAATGTAGAGTAAGCGAGATATTTACGTAAACAAATTCAAAAACATTGATTGGCACACAAAGAAGTAGAGATTAGAGGACACACTTACTGGCCTCAAGGGTTTTGGTAAAGCTGCACAATACAGGTTAAGATCAATTCAATAATGTATGCTAGACATAACAGTAAACGTAAAGGTAATGCCAAGGCAGATTTTACTGTAGGGAATTGAAATTTTAGGAATTCTCATATAATTATCTCATAACTCAATGAGATAGGTTGACCAGTTCCCTTCCACGCCACCTTGTCACTATCACACTGTAAACTTGCATTCTTAAATGTAGAGACTGAAATTCTTGCATTCAGCATATACTCATACATTGCAAGTCCAGTGGCTGTGATGATATATAATACATGTAATCTGGGGTCCCCTTGGTGACACGGTTAAGCCATCTGCTCCGAAGGTTATGGGTCCGTTTCTGAACTCCCATCAGTCGATTCATGAGTGCAGTTTTCTCAGAGACTCCTGGGGGTCCTCACTGGTGCTATGGAGTTTGTGCTCTGTGCAACACTTTGGCAGGCCATATGGGATCAAACCTGGTGGAATGAAGTGGGTCCTCCACATTTAAACCCCCCCCCCCCCCCCCCCCCCCCCCCCCCTCCCCTTTAAACATATCAGCCTGTTTATGCCATATGTCAATTACTATAGCCCACTTGACAACATTCAGCATAGTTTTGAAATGGTCAAAATAGTTACCTGCGCATGTATGAACTTGCCAGTGCCGCAAAGCTCAATATGTGGACAACAGAAGATGGTAAAGAGTACCAAAGGGTATCATATTAAAGTCAGTTGCATATCCTTTACAGGGCTTCATAGTCTACCCCAGCATATTTTGACTGTGATTTTTTGGCAAGTTTACATTGTTGTTTGCCATTATTTTCTGAACGACCTGCATTCATACCTTTGTACGACAACCAAAGCAAGGCGGTCGCTGCCAAATCTCCCACAGCTGTGTTTCCAATGTGGTATATGGGATTACGAATTGCACCTGTAACCCCTTTACAACAGAGCTGGCTTTGATATTATAACACTGCAAATATACTATACCGTGACATATGTTTTGATGTCATCAGTAGCCTGCCTTGCTACCTTTTCTACTCAGAACATTTTCTGTTATCTTTGTGGAGTCAATTCCTGAGTCAACTGTCACTGTGCTAGATGTCAACATTTATGTACTTGGTCTCCCAGATGTCAAAGAATATGTATGCTGAATGTTGCTGCAGCATTTTGTTCATATTGACATCCTGACATGCATGCTGAATGTTGTCATATGTAAATTCAGATATGCATTGAAAAGTTGTGAACAGGCATGCATTTAAATGTTCTGAAGTGACTGCTGCTTACATGTAATTGTCCTAGTTGTTTTCTGGTGGTTCATCTACTGCACTAATGTTATAGCTCCTGGTATGTATTGACTTTAATACTCATCTGAGCCCTGGGTTGGGACCTTTTGACAATGAAGTACCTCAAATCTGCGGCAGAAATATGACCAGTCTAGGTCTAACCTGTGTTGAACTGAATCACGGCCTATTTACATCCTAATTTGCCTCTCCTCAGATGTGACATTCCAATACTTTTCCTGGTCACCCCACTGGCTTCTGAGCTGGGAATGGGTCCCTGTGGAGATGGTAGTGGCGGGAGAGGAAATCTCTACACAAGCCTCGCTCAAATACATGCAAGCCTTTTTCAGAGGCTCAGACTGCCTGAACATCAATGCAGATTTAAAACTGATAGTCTTCCAGGGGATTTACAGCCAACCAACCAGCCAACCAACTAACCAACCAACCAACCAGCCAACCAATACTCATATTTTTATTACACAACTTGTCACATAATTAACTCGTTCTGTTGCAGACATTTATTGTATTAGCTGAATCTTTCCCAGTTATTGTAATAGTTTCTGACCCAATATATAATGAATCAAAAAGGTATTTTAGGTCCTGCTTCTGTCCCGACATATAATGAATCAAAAAGGTATTTTAGGTCCTGCTTCTGTCCTGGCATATAATGAATCAGGTATCTTAGGTCCTGCTTCTGTCCCAGTATATAATGAATCAACAAGGTATTTAGGTCCTGCTTCTGTCCCGGCATATAATGAATCAAAAAGGTATCTTAGGTCCTGCTTCTGTCCCAGTATATAATGAATCAACAAGGTATTTTAGGTCCTGCTTCTGTCCCGGCATATAATGAATCAAAAAGGAATTTTAGATCCTGCTTCTGCCCCAGTATATAATGAATCAACAAGGTATTTTAGGTCCTGTGGAGAAACAATAACAACAAACACACACTGACCAAACAGAATAATCAGTGTAGGGGGAAAATAGGTGACAATAATATAATAACTAAAGCAAGTATGAATAAAACAACACAACTGCCCTATATTTCAGTAGTCAATACCTTTGTCAAGAACAATACAAACATAGATTTAAGTAAATTAAAACACACAATAAATATACATCAAAACATAAGAATGTTTATGAAAGGGAAGATGAAGGATGAGCCAGGTGTTTTTTTTACTATTTACTCATCCTTGACCTTCAGACCCCTATTCAAAAATCTTGGTTTGGGGGGGGGGGGGGGGGGGGGGGGGGAAAAAAATTTACACATTGACCACTCTGTAGTATTTCGGAAAATTCAACTATCACATCATCGACCCCCAATCTTTTTGGGTTTTTTTTCATTTAAATTTTTGGAAAAAAAAAAAAAAAAAAAAAAAAAAAAAGGTTTTAACTTAAATTCCCCCATCAAGAAAACCCATCTCGGTAGTCATTATCTGGAAAAATTTAACTATAACATTTCCCCCGGCCCCCGGCCCCCCCCTCTCTGTAGTCATTATCTGGAAAAGTTTTTTTGGAAAACCCAAAGAGGAAAACTAAACTGGTAAAACCCAAAAGGAAAACTAAAAAAAGGGAATTACACCCGGGGGAAAAACGTAAAAAGAGGGGGAACAACCCTTAAAAGGGGAAAAAAAAAAACGGATTTACACCCGGGGGAAAAGGGGAAAACAAACGGAATTACTCCGGGGAAAAGGAAAAAAAAAACAAAGGGGGTTTTTCACCCCCTTGGAGGAAAAAAAACAAACAAACTTTAATCCGGGGGGAAAAGGGGGACAAACAAACGGATTTACACCGGGGGAAAAGGGAAAAAAAAAAAAGGAATCTACATCCTTGGGGGAAGAGGAAAGACTAAACAAGACTTAATTTCTCCTGGGGGGAAAAGGAAAAAAAAAACAAACGGATTTAATCCTGGGGGAAAAGGAAAAAAAAAACAAACGGATTTATTCCTGGGGTAGAAGAGGAAAAACTAAACAAGGACTGGTATATCTACATCCTGGGGTAGAAGAGGAAAAACTAAACAAGACTGGTATATCTACATCCTGGGGTAGAAGAGGAAAGAAACTAACAAGACTGGTATATCTACATCCTGGGTAGAAGAGGAAAGACTAACAAGACTGGTATATCTACATCCTGGGGTAGAAGAGGAAAGACTAAACAAGACTGGTATATCTACATCCTGGGGTAGAAGAGGAAAGACTAAACAAGACTGGTATATCTACACCTTGGGGTAGAAGAGGACAGACTAAACAAGACTGGTATATCTACATCCTGGGGTAGAAGAGGAAAGACTAAACAATACTGGTATATCTACATCCTGGGGTAGAAGAGGAAAGACTAAACAAGACTGGTATATCTACATCCTGAGGTAGAAGAGGAAAGACTAAACAAGACGTATATCTACACCCTGGGGTAGAAGAGGAAAGACTAAACAATACTGGTATATCTACATCCTGGGGTAGAAGAGGAAAGACTAAACAAGACTGGTATATCTACATCCTGGGGTAGAAGAGGAAAGACTAAACAAGACGTATATCTACACCCTGGGGTAGAAGAGGAAAGACTAAACAAGACTGGTATATCTACATCCTGGGGTAGAAGAGGAAAGACTAAACAAGACAAATATATCTACATCCTGGGGTAGAAGAGGACAGACTAAACAAGACTGGTATATCTACATCCTGGGGTAGAAGAGGAAACACTAAACAAGACTGGTATATCTACACCCTGTGGTAGAAGAGGACAGACTAAACAAGACTGGTATATCAACATCCTGGGGTAGAAGAGGAAAGACTAAACAAGACAAATATATCTACATCCTAGGGTTGAAGAGGACAGACTAAACAAGACTATTAAAATATCTACATCCTGGGATAGAAGAGGACAGACTAAACAAGACTGGTATATCTACATCCTGGGGTAGAAGAGGACAGACTAAACAAGACTGGTATATCTACATCCTGAGGTAAAAGAGGACAAACTAAACAAGACTGGTATATCTACATCCTGGGGTAGAAGAGGAAAGACTAAACAAGACTGGTATATCTACATCCTGGGGTAGAAGAGGAAAGACTAAACAAGACGAATATATCTACATCCTGGGGTAGAAGAGGACAGACTAAACAAGACTGGTATATCTACATCCTGGGGTAGAAGAGGAAACACTAAACAAGACTGGTATATCTACACCCTGGGGTAGAAGAGGACAGACTAAACAAGAGTGGTATATCTACATCCTGGGGTAGAAGAGGACAGACTAAACAAGACTGGTATATCTACATCCTGGGGTAGAAGAGGAAAGACTAAACAAGACTGGTATATCTATATCCTGTGGTTGAAGAGGAAAGACTAAACAAGACTGGTATATCTACATCCTGGGGTAGAAGAGGAAAGACTAAACAAGACTGGTATATCTACATCCTGGGGTAGAAGAGGAAAGACTAAACAAGACTGGTATATCTACATCCTGGGGTAGAAGAGGAAAGACTAAACAAGACTGGAATATATCTACATCCTGGGGTAGAAGAGGACAGACTAAACAAGACTGGTATATCTACATCCTGGGGTAGAAGAGGAAAGACTAAACAAGACTGGTATATCTACTATCCTGTGGTTAGAAGAGGAAAGACTAAACAAGACTGGTATATCTACATCCTGGGGTAGAAGAGGAAAGACTAAACAAGACTGGTATATCTACATCCTGGGGTAGAAGAGGAAAGACTAAACAAGACTGGTATATCTACATCCTGGGGTAGAAGAGGAAAGACTAAACAAGACGAATATATCTACATCCTGGGGTAGAAGAGGACAGACTAAACAAGACTGGTATATCTACATCCTGGGGTAGAAGAGGAAACACTAAACAAGACTGGTATATCTACACCCTGGGGTAGAAGAGGACAGACTAAACAAGAGTGGTATATCTACATCCTGGGGTAGAAGAGGACAGACTAAACAAGACTGGTATATCTACATCCTGGGGTAGAAGAGGAAAGACTAAACAAGACTGGTATATCTATATCCTGGGGTAGAAAAGGAAAGACTAAACAAGATTGGTATATCTACATCCTGGGGTAGAAGAGGAAAGACTAAACAAGACTGGTATATCTACATCCTGGGGTAGAAGAGGAAAGACTAAACAAGACTGGTATATCTATATCCTGGGGTAGAAAAGGAAAGACTAAACAAGATTGGTATATCTACATCCTGGGGTAGAAGAGGAAAGACTAAACAAGACTGGTATATCTATATCCTGTGGTTGAAGAGGAAAGACTAACCAATACTGGTATATCTACATCCTGGGGTAGAAGAGGAAAGACTAAACAATACAGGTATATCTACATCCTGGGGTAGAAGAGGAAAGACTAAACAAGACTGGTATATCTACATCCTGGGGTAGAAGAGGAAAGACTAAACAAGACGAATATATCTACATCCCTGGGGTAGAAGAGGACAGACTAAACAAGACTGGTATATCTACATCCTGGGGTAGAAGAGGAAACACTAAACAAGACTGGTATATCTACACCCTGGGGTAGAAGAGGACAGACTAAACAAGAGTGGTATATCTACATCCTGGGTAGAAGAGGACAGACTAAACAAGACTGGTATATCTACATCCTGGGGTAGAAGAGGAAAGACTAAACAAGACTGGTATATCTATACCCTGGGGTAGAAGAGGAAAGACTAAACAAGACTGGTATATCTACATCCTGGGGTAGAAGAGGAAAGACTAAACAAGACGAATATATCTACATCCTGGGGTAGAAGAGGACAGACTAAACAAGACTGGTATATCTACATCCTGGGGTAGAAGAGGAAACACTAAACAAGACTGGTATATCTATATCCTGGGGTAGAAAAGGAAAGACTAAACAAGATTGGTATATCTACATCCTGGGGTAGAAGAGGAAAGACTAAACAAGACTGGTATATCTACATCCTGGGGTAGAAGAGGAAAGACTAAACAAGACTGGTATATCTACATCCTGGGGTAGAAGAGGAAAGACTAAACAAGACTGGTATATCTATATCCTGGGGTAGAAGAGGAAAGACTAAACAAGAGTGGTATATCTACATCCTGGGGTAGAAGAGGAAAGACTAAACAAGACTGGTATATCTACATCCTGGGGTAGAAGAGGAAAGATTAAACAAGACAAATATATCTACATCCTGGGGTAGAAGAGGAAAGACTAACCAATACTGGTATATCTACATCCTGGGGTAGAAGAGGAAAGACTAACCAATACTGGTATATCTACATCCTGGGGTAGAAGAGGAAAGATTAAACAAGACAAATATATCTACATCCTGGGGTAGAAGAGGACAGACTAAACAAGACTGGTATATGTACACCCTGGGGTAGAAGAGGAAATATTAAACAAGACAGGTATGTCTACACCCTGTGGTAGGCGAGGAGACTAAACAAGAGAATCTTCCGGAAAATGAGTTTAACTCTGTAAGTCTGATACTTTGATGTTCAGGTAATTTGAGTGAGATTATAGACCTTCCTCTTGGCCCAGTACTGAAGCACCATGGGGGATGTGGCAGAGCTCTCCATCCCTTCTCCAAGATCAGAAACTTGTAGGGCGAACCAGACTGGTACTGAAACTTCACATCTGCAGAGAAACATGACAAATCTTCACACATAGGCCAAGCCCAGACCCAATCTATGGATAGGCTGCACCAGGCAAGGTCTTAGTCAACTTGAGATGTGTCCCTGCTACCTTACAGTCCAGCTCTCGGGGTCACCAAGCCTCACAGTCCAGCTCTCGGGGTCACCAAGCCTCACAGTCCAGCTCTCGGGGTCACCAAGCCTCACATTCCAGCTCTAGGGGTCACCAAGCCTCACAGTCCAGCTCTAGGGGTCACCAAGCCTCACATTCCAGCTCCAGGGGTCACAAAGCCTCACATTCCAGCTCTAGGGGTCACCAAGCCTCACAGTCAAGCTCTAGGGGTCACCAAGCCTCACAGTCCAGCTCTAGGGGTCACCAAGCCTCACAGTCCAGCTCTAGGGGTCACCAAGCCTCACATTCCAGCTCTAGGGGTCACCAAGCCTCACAGTCCAGCTCTAGGGGTCACCAAGCCTCACATTCCAGACAGATGCAAGGCCCAGAACACATCGGATGAAGACACAGTGACAGTGAAAGAAATCAAGGCTGTGCTTCGACGATCAAAAAACAGTGCTCCAGGTCCTGATGGCATAAGATACGACGACATAAATAGGTGTACCGACAATGAGCTAGAGAAACTAGCAGACATGTACAACAACAGTATAGGGAGTGCTAGCATCAAGGAGGAATGGTTACACAGCTATCTGATTCCCTTGCCGAAGCCTGACAAAGACCACACAAAAATTCAGGGATATCGAATTATAACCATGCAGAATACAATAGGCAAGCTGCTGGAGAAGGTAATTGCCAGGAAAATATCAAGCCAACTAGAGAGGCAAGGTGTTTTCCCACCTACCCTGGGTGGGTACCGTCCAAAAAGAGAAACCTGGACCAATGCAGCAGTCTTTGCCCAGGATGTCTATGAAGGTTTCCACTCAGGCACTGAAACCGTTGCTGCAGCGATTGATCTTGAGGACGCATACAACAGAGTACCACTGGATTTTTTAATGTTTCAGCTTCTCGAACTAAACGTAAGTCCATTCCTCCTTAGTTGGATCGCTGCAGCCCTCTTCCAACGGAAAGTAGTTTTTAGATGTGGCAGTTGGACTTCGGAACCAACAACAATACATCCTTATAGAATTCGCTAGACAGTGACGCGGTCATCTACACAGATGGGTCGGTCGTCCGACATGTGAGAAGCTCATGGGCATTTACAGCTCGGGCCGGAGGGAGAATTGTGAAGGAGGACTCTGGTGCTTTCACTGAAACCACAAGTAGCCTGACCATGGAAGTCATGGCAGTAAGTAAAGCAATAACATGGCTCGAGACACAGACATTCACTAGGGCTTGTTTCCTTAGCGACTCAATGAACATGATCAAGAGGATAGAGGAGGGGTCGATCCGAAGAGAATGGTTGCTGCCTCTGGAGCGGTCTCGGCTGGCAAAGATTAGTTTCATCTTCGTGCCAGGTCATGCGGGAGTACAAGGAAATGAGCGGGCTGACAAGCTCGCAGGTGAGGCTACTGTGGAGGGCGGACGCGCCATGGACCAGGCTGACATTCTGAATGCTCTACGAGAAGTGCGACTTTTGCAAGAACCAAGTGATGACTGTGAATCTACAACAATGGCCAGACTGCGAGAGCAGCAAATTAAAAGAGGGGTGGCCAAACAAGAACACTACGCAGGAAGCCAAAGAAGATTGATAAACCAACACAGAACTGGCGTCGTTAGCCGCTACACGCTGCGGGATTTGCTGAGGAGGGGATCCGAGCACTTATGGACTGAATGGTCCGATGTGCAACGAGGATGATCTGTCGACTAACTAACTAACTAACTGATCACCATTATCTCCGGTACTGTTCAACGCCTACACAGTGAGAATCACCAGTGAGCAGATCACTGGACCTGGCAGGACATTGTCATATGCCGATGATGTTTTAGTGTATCGTCAGGGTAAGGATAGAGAGGAGGTTGCTGTGGAACTACAAACCGAACTCAATCGCATAAGTACTTGGTGTGATGAAGCTGGGGCAATGGTCAACTCAACAAAGGCAACAGTGATTTGGTTCTCGTTGAATAATCATATTGTCAACACTCCAACACCAACTGTAATGCTGTGTTCAGAGACGGTGGAAAGAACGCAGGCAATGAATTACCTGGGGATACGGTTCGATCGAAGCCTTGCTTATAATGTGCACATAGACCAGGTGATAACAAAGGCCAAGCGGGGTTTGGCAGCGATGCGGGTGATGGCGGCAGCAAACTGTGAGCAGCGCCATCTATGTCTTCTGTACGAGGGGCTGGTCATGTCTGTTTTGGAGTATGCAATGGCAATCCTGACTCTCAGCCATAAGCAGATAGAAAGGATGGAAAGGATACAGAATGAAGCTATGCGCATTATTCTTGGATGTACAAGAGATACAGCATGCAGGGCGATGCGCCACCTTCTTGATTTTCCAACCAGTGAAGAGAGAATACAAGGTTGCAGGGCACGTGCCTACCTCAGAATTAACGCAAACACACAACATCCACTGCATAGTGAAATTAGGAAGGTGAAGGGCAGCAGGTTAAAAAGAGGACGGTCGTGGATGGGTCAAGCCGTAGACATTCTTCAACAGGTGTGTTCACTTGAGGACTTAGAACCTGGCGAGGAGTGGGTGCAAGTGCCAACAGACTTCTGCACATCCTTTTCAGTTTGCATCCAACTAGATAGAAAATGCAGACAAGAAAATCCGGCTGCTGTTGAGGCTGAAGTACAAGCGTTGATTTTCGAGAATTCGCTAGACGGTGACGCGGTCATCTACACAGATGGGTCGGTCGTCCGACATGTGAGAAGCTCATGGGCCTTTACAGCTCGGGCCGGAGGGAGAATTGTGAAGGAGGACTCTGGTGCTTTCACTGAAACCACAAGTAGCCTGACCATGGAAGTCATGGCAGTAAGTAAAGCAATAACATGGCTCGAGACACAGACATTCACTAGGGCTTGTTTCCTTAGCGACTCAATGAACATGATCAAGAGGATAGAGGAGGGATCGATCCGAAGAGAATGGTTGCTGCCTCTGGAGCGGTCTCGACTGGCAAAGATTAGTTTCATCTTCGTGCCAGGGCATGCGGGAGTACAAGGAAATGAGCGGGCTGACAAGCTCGCAGGTGAGGCTACTGTGGAGGGCGGACGCGCCATGGACCAGGCCGACATTCTGAATGCTCTACGAGAAGTAAGACTTTTGCGAGAACCAAGTGATGACTGTGAATCTACAACAATGGCCAGACTGCGAGAGCAGCAAATTAAAAGAGGGGTGGCCAAACAAGAACACTACGCAGGAAGCCAAAGAAGATTGATAAACCAACACAGAACTGGCGTCGTTAGCCGCTACACGTTGCGGGATTTGCTGAGGAGGGGATCCGAGCACTTATGAACTGAATAGTTCGATGTGCAATGAGGATGATCTGTCGACTAACTAACTAACTAACTAACATTCCAGCTCTAAGGGTCACCAAGCCTCACAGTCCAGCTCTAGGGGTCACCAAGCCTCACAGTCCAGCTCTAGGGGTCACCAAGCCTCACAATCCAGCTCTAGGGGTCACCAAGCCTCACAGTCCAGCTCTAGGGATCACCAAGCCTCACATTCCAGCTCTAGGGGTCACCAAGCCTCACAGTCCAGCTCTAGGGGTCACCAAGCCTCACAGTCCAGCTCTAGGGGTCACCAAGCCTCACATTCTAGCTCTAGGGGTCACCAAGCCTCACATTCCAGCTCTAGGGATCACCAAGCCTCACAATCCAGCTCTAGGGGTCACCAAGCCTCACAATCCAGCTCTAGGGATCACCAAGCCTCACAGTCCAGCTCTAGGGATCACCAAGCCTCACAGTCCACTTGTCAGCATGTCACCCACCTTATGTAAGTCAGCAGTTCACCTTATGTATGTCAACTGTTCACCCACCTTATGTATGTCAGCTGGTGATCCATCTTATGTATGTCAGCAGGTCATCCACCTTATGTATGTCAGATGGTCACCCACCTTATGAATGTCAGCAGGTCACCGACCTTATGTATGTCAGGTCACCCACCTTATGTATGTCAGGTCACCCACCTTATGTATGTCAGGTCACCCACCTTATGTATGTCAGCTGTCACCACCTTATGTATGTCAGGTCACCCACCTTATGTATGTCAGCTGGTCACCCACCTTATGTATGTCAGCTGGTCACCCACCTTATGTATGTCAGCGGTCACCCACCTTATGTATGTCAGGTCACCCACCTTATGTATGTCAGCTGGTCACCCACCTTATGTATGTCAGCTGGTCACCCACCTTATGTATGTCAGGTCACCCACCTTATGTATGTCAGCAGGTCACCCACCTTATGTATGTCAGCTGTCACCCACCTTATGTATGTCAGCATGGTCACCCACCTTATGTATGTCAGCTGGTCACCCACCTTATGTATGTCAGCTGGTCACCCACCTTATGTATGTCAGCTGGTCACCCACCTTATGTATGTCAGCTGGTCACCCACCTTATGTATGTCAGCTGGTCACCCACCTTATGTATGTCAGCTGGTCACCCACCTTATGTATGTCAGCTGGTCACCCACCTTATGTATGTCAGCTGGTCACCCACCTTATGTATGTCAGCATGTCACCACCTTATGTATGTCAGCTGGTCACCCACCTTATGTATGTCAGCAGGTCACCGACCTTATGTATGTCAGGGTCACCCACCTTATGTATGTCAGCTGGTCACCCACCTTATGTATGTCAGCATGGTCACCCACCTATGTGTCAGCTGGTCACCCACCTTTTTGTCAGCTGGTCACCCACCTTATGTATGTCAGCTGGTCACCCACCTTATGTATGTCAGCATGGTCACCCACCTTATGTATGTCAGCTGGTCACCCACCATATGTATGTCAGCTGGTCACCCACCTTATGTATGTCAGCTGGTCACCCACTATGTATGTCAGCTGGTCACCCACCTTATGTATGTCAGCTGGTCACCCACCTTATGTATGTCAGCTGGTCACCCACCTTATGTCAGCTGGTCACCCACCTTATAGTATGTCAGCTGGTCACCCACCTTATGTCATAACCTAGCCGCTATGGGAACTGAGCTAGTGAAATTTCCTTTCATGCTCAGATCTTGTAGGATGTCATTAGTTTTCTTCCTGTTGGTTTCACAGCATTCTAAGACTACCATTAAACGCAAGTAATTATATACACTATGTGTGGCTGCATTCACAAAGTTGGTAGGGAATTGTACCGAGGTCATGAGGGTTTGATATCTAGGCTCATCACTAGCTAAGTGAGGCAAAGACAGGCCACTTATTCCATCTTGCATTCAAGCCTATAAAATGTGCTGTCCCTGTCACATCACACACCCATAACAGCAAACTGCTTAGGACACATTTAACAAAATACTACAGCCAGCTTTTGTAATGAACTTAGAAGTCTCTTAAAAGTTGTTGTGTCCCATATGGCTCGGTCTCTTTTCGCAGCGCGGAAAGCGTCGCACAAGGCACTAACTCCGTAGCTCTAGTGACGATCCACAGGAGTCTCTGAAAAATTTCACCCATGAACCGAAGGACACGGCCAGGAATCGAACCCACAACCTTCGGAGCCCGAGTCAAACGGCTTGACCACTTTGCCACAGAGACTCCAGCTGTATGATAATGGTCCCCCTGTGTAAACTGTACAGGAATTCAGATTAACCCCAAATCCCATTATTTTTGTGACAATTTTCCCCATGAAATGCCCCCCCCCCCCCCTGTTTATTTTATTTTTAGATAGGACAAACAAGCTCTTATATCACAATAAGTTCATAACAATGTGTTTGAATGTAGAACCTTTAAAACATATAACAGTTAATATCACCAAAGTACATAACTGCAGCTCAAAGGCAACAATACAACAACACATACACAATAAATTCAACAATGGGACAGAAATATCTCTAGCAGAAAATACAACAGCACCAATTCATCAAAATCTCAACATTTATTTTCAAACTGTTTATAAAACAGGGTCACACCAACACTGGGTTATCAAGTGTTGGCTTCATGGTGTCATCCCATTGTGGCATGACAATATGGATTAACTGCACCAAATATTTTTAATCATTTCTGGTTTTTTCATGGGCATATGGATTTTCTGCCCAGGGCATGCAGGTGTGCAAGAAAATAAACAGATTATGTTTGAGACAGACTTGCAAAGCATGCTACTTAAAATACAAACAGGTTCTCCATTGTGTGACTTCTATTGCGTGAAAAGACGAAAGTCAAGAGCATATCATTTATTTGTTTCCAGGGCATGTGGGTGTGTAAGAACATGAACAGGATGATAGACTGGCTGGCTGCTCCTTTGGGTAACAAGCTAGATTTATGGCCAGGCTTATGTGAAGGCTGTCTGTGATCAAGTGGAAAGTGTGTTAAAACAAAGACCCACAATGGGAGAGGCTGATTCTGTGGGGGGTGAGAAGAGGGTCTGTATGCTACCCATCATACAGAGGAAAATATCAGTGGAAATTCAACCAGGCTGCCACATGGGAACTTTTGGTTGGTTGCTGAAAGAGGGGACAAAGTACATGTGGGAATGTCTTGCGTGCACTGATGTTGATTCTTGATGTCATGTTTATTTCTTGGTAGTGCTGAAGACAAAATAATTTATTCTGGAGGGGATACACATGAAAAAGGAGTAGGGCTAATATTTGATAAACAAACAGCCAAATCAAGTGATGGTTACAGGTGTATTTCAGACAGAGTTATTATGGTCACATTGAAAGACAAGCCAATAGATATAAATATTGTACAAGTATACGCATCAACAACAAGCAGTAGTGATGAAGAAATACATTTTTACGATGAAGTAGACATGGCAATGTCTCAAATTAAATCACAAGATATAAAATTAATACTAGGTGATTTTAATGCAAAAGTAGGAAAAGGAAAAATGGCGGATGTAGTGGGGAATTATGGTTTAGGTACAAAAAATGAACGAGGAGAACAACTAATAGAATGGGCAAATATCAATGATATGATAATTGGAAACACCTGGTTTAAACACCATAAAAGACGACTTTACACATAGAAAAGCCCTGATAAGAAAATACTCAACCAAATTGACTACATACTTATTAATAAAAGGTTTCGAAATGCGTTAATTAATGTAAAGACAATGCCGGGTGCTGACTGTAATAGTGATCATGTACCACTATGTGGTATAATAAAAGTAAGACTGAATAGAAGAAAAAAGTGGTTAGGAACATGAGACTTAATAAAGAGGTTTTGAAGGTAGATAAAGAAATTCAAGAACAATACAGAGTGATTGTGAAAAATAGGTATAATGCAATAGCTAAAATACAGAATATAAACGAACAATGGGAAATGTTAAGGGATTCCATTCATCAAACGAGCAAAGAAATATTACCGGAGAGAAGCCAAAAGGCTAAGAAAAAATGGATGACTGAAGAAATATTAAAGTTGATGGCCAAAAGAAAAAAGAGTAAAAATGATAAGCATGTATATAATGAGATAAATAAAGAAATAAGAAATAATTGTGTGAAGGCAAAAGAAAGTTGGTTAAATGAACAGTGCAAGAAAATTGAATTAAATTCTATTAAAGATACAAAAAATATGCACAAACAAATCAGTGAGATTACAGGAAGAAAAATAAGAATAAATACAGGTTGTTTAAAATCAAAAACAGGAAATATATTATTGGAGGAAGATGCTATAATGAAGAGGTGGAATGAGTATATAAGAGACTTATATGATGGAGAAAGGGCAGAATTAACAGAAGAAAGTAACTTAGAAGGTCCACCTATTCTAAAAGAAGAAGTTGATGACGCTATCAAGCATATGAAGAAAGGAAAATCAGCTGGGCCAGATGGAATCACAATAGAAGAATTAGAAGTAATGGGAGAATTTGGAGTAGATATATTAACCAAAATGTTGAATGATATTTATAGCAGTGGATATATACCAAGCGATATGTTGAAATCTGTATTTATAGCTATACCAAAAAGACCAGGAGCAATTGAATGCGAAGATTTTCGTACGATTAACCTCATAAATCATGTCACTAAGCTTCTACTCAGAATTATAATGAGAAGAACAAGGAAGAAAATAAAAATGGAAATTGGTGAAGAACAGTATGGATTTGTGGAAGGAAAAGGTACAAACAATGCAATATATACATTACGAACACTATTAGAAAGATCAGTAGAGACAAAGAAAGACATATATTTGTGCTTCATAGATTATACTAAGGCATTTGATAAAGTAAAACATGATGAACTGATTAAAATGTTGGAAGATATTAACATTGATGGGAAAGATCTCAAAATAATAAAAAATATTTACTGAAACCAAACAGCAGCAATTAAAATGGGAAATAAAGAAGGAAATTATGAACACATAAAGTTGGGAGTAAGACAGGGATGTGTTTTGTCACCGGATCTCTTCTCCCTCTATAGCGAAGTAATAATGAGAGAGATCAAAGAAAAGCCAGGAATAATATTTGGAGGTTATAATATAAATAATATGCGCTATGCAGATGACACAGTATTGATAGCGGATAATGCAACAGATCTACAACAATTGTTGGACATTGTAGTAACAGAGAGTGCAAAGAAAGAACATCATGACAACTACAAAGATCGAGAGGAAGAGAGGCAGAGGCAGACCACGAGAAATGATGCTGGATGGACTGCGACGGTGGCATGGAGGAATATCAACGGCAGAGTTGATCCAGAAAACCAAAGACCGAGATCTGTGGAGAGTCATGAACGCCTGCGCCAGTCGGCACGGCACTTGATGATGAGTGCTGAAGAATGTTGGTGGTGTTGTGGAGCTTCACAATCCAGCTGCCATATTTGTGCCTGTTTCCTGTAACAACTGACTTCTGTCAGGTATTAGTGTACACTGGGTTTGCCTTTCATCCTCATTCCCTACTTTTGGCCAGTAAAATCTTCCATACCTCATGAAAGTAACCACAAGACTGGAAAACCTCAATATTTTCCATTTGGGATCTCTTTCTCAAAATTTGTTTTGGGAGCCTGTGATCTGGCATCCAAGGTAAGTAACCAGCCCAGCGAATCTGATTCTACATTAGTAGAGTAATAATAAATAAATACTACCAGGTACCTCAGCAGCAAAGAGAATAAGAAACTTTGAAAAATACAAGAAAATAAAGAAAAGAAATGTTAATTCTATTGCAGATGCAGCTAAAAGGGTAGGAAGCAATAGGACTTTGCATATAGTAGGACAAGACCTTAGGTCCTGTCCTAGTTGGTGTCCAATGTAATTTCCTACTGCAAACGTGACTTGCATGAAAAGACAATTACCAATTCATAAAAATAAATGCACTGTTCTATTGCACATATTCTCAGCAAGCTCTACCAAAAATATGACAAATGATGGTGAACAACAAATACACAAACATAGGTAACATTGGGACTTGTCAGTTACAACTTAGTCAACCTCACAATTAAGTCAACCTCACAGTGAAGTTAACAACACAATGAAGTTAACAACACAATGTAGTCAACCTCACAATGAAGTCAACCTCACAATGTAGTCAACCTCACAATGAAGTCAACCTCACAATGTAGTCAACCTCACAATGAAGTCAGCCTCACAATGAAGTCAACCTCACAATGTAGTCAACCTCACAATGTAGTCAACCTTACAATGTAATCAACCTTACAATGAAGTCAACATCACAATGTAGTCAACCTCACAATGAAGTCAACCTTACAATGTAGTCAACCTTACAATGAAGTCAACCTTACAATGTAGTCAACCTTACAATGAAGTCAACATCACAATGTAGTCAACCTTACAATGAAGTCAACCTCACAATGTAGTCAACCTCACAATGTAGTCAACCTTACAATGAAGTCAACCTCACAATGAAGTCAACATCACAATGAAGTCAACATCACAATGTAGTCAACCTTACGATGAAGTCAACCTCACGATGTAGTCAACCTTACAATGAAGTCAATGTCACAATGTAGTCAACCTTACAATGTAGTCAACCTCACAATGAAGTCAACCTCACAATGTAGTCAACCTTACAATGAAGTCAACCTCACAATGTAGTCAACCTTACAATGAAGTCAATGTCACAATGTAGTCAACCTTACAATGTAGTCAACCTCACAATGAAGTCAACCTCACAATGTAGTCAACCTCACAATGAAGTCAACATCACAATGTAGTCAACCTTACAATGTAGTCAACCTTACAATGAAGTCAACCTCACAATGAAGTAAACCTCACAATGCAGTCAACCTTACAATGTAGTCAACCTCACAATGAAGTCAACCTCACAATGTAGTCAACCTCACAATGAAGTCAACATCACAATGAAGTCAACATCACGATGTAGTCAACCTCACAATGAAGTCAACCTCACAATGTAGTCAACCTCACAATGTAGTCAACCTCACAATGTAGTCAACCTTACAATGTAGTCAACCTTACAATGTAGTCAACCTTACAATGTAGTCAACCTCACAATGTAGTCAACCTTACAATGTAGTCAACCTTACAATGTAGTCAACCTCACAATGAAGTAAACCTTACAATGTAGTCAACCTTACAATGTAGTCAACCTCACAATGTAGTCAACCTTACAATGTAGTCAACCTCACAATGTAGTCAACCTTACAATGTAGTCAACCTTACAATGTAGTCAACCTCACAATGCAGTCAACCTTACAATGTAGTCAACCTCACAATGTAGTCAACCTTACAATGTAGTCAACCTCACAATGTAGTCAACCTTACAATGTAGTCAACCTTACAATGTAGTCAACCTTACAATGTAGTCAACCTTACAATGTAGTCAACCTTACAATGTAGTCAACCTCACAATGTAGTCAACCTCACAATGTAGTCAACCTTACAATGTAGTCAACCTCACAATGAAGTAAACCTCACAATGTAGTCAACCTTACAATGTAGTCAACCTCACAATGAAGTCAACCTCACAATGAAGTCAACCTCACAATGAAGTCAACCTCACAATGTAGTCAACCTCACAATGAAGTCAACCTCACAATGTAGTCAACCTCACAATGTAGTCAACCTCACAATGTAGTCAACCTCACAATGTAGTCAACCTCACAATGTAGTCAACCTCACAATGTAGTCAACCTCACAATGTAGTCAACCTCACAATGTAGTCAGCCTTACAATGTAGTCAACCTCACAATGAAGTCAACCTCACAATGTAGTCAACCTTACAATGTAGTCAACCTCACAATGAAGTCAACCTCACAATGAAGTCAACCTCACAATGTAGTCAACCTTACAATGAAGTCAACCTCACAATGAAGTCAACCTCACAATTGAGTAAACCTAACAATGAAGTCAACCTCACAATGTAGTCAACCTTACAATGAAGTCAACCTCACAATGTAGTCACCTTACAATGAAGTCAACCTCACAATGAAGTCAATCTCACAATGAAGTCAACCTCACAATGAAGTAAACCTCACAATGTAGTCAACCTTACAATTAAGTCAACCTTACAATGAAGTCAACCTCACAATGAAGTCAACCTCACAATGTAGTCAACCTCACAATGAAGTCAACCTCACAATGAAGTCAACCTCACAATGAAGTCAACCTCACAATGAAGCCAACCTCACAATGAAGTTTACCTCACAATGAAGTAAACCTCACAATGTAGTAAACTTTATAATGAAGTAAGCCTCACAATGAAGTCAACCTCACAATGAAGTCAACATCACAATGAAGTCAACCTCACAATAAAGTAAACCTTACTATGAAGTAAACCCCACTATGAAGTAAACTGCACAATGAAATAAACTAAAGGTTGGGTACATTTTTGGAAATTGCCATGCTAATGTTCAGCCTCAAATGTGCTAAGAATTCACAGAGAAACATAGGTTACTGGAAGTATTAGAGTAGAAACAAATATGCTGTGTCTCTGACCAAGATGAGGGCTTTCAGCTGAATATGTCAGCATCACTAGCTAAAATGCAGGAGTTCAGGCTGAAACCTGGTGTAACCAAGAAAGAACAGCACACAAATTGTGCAAGGAGGCTCATCAATCAACATCGGATTGGCACAATTAGTCACTATATGCTGATGGATTTACCATGAGGGAGAGAACAATACCTACACATATGTCAGGAGTGTAATTATTATCATTTGAACTGAACTTCATGCGTTTACTTGGCCACATTTTCATACCAACCCAAGTCAAATTTAACAATATCTTATAACCCCTTACAAAGTCAATCTGGCACATTCAGGTGAACACAGCATGCATTCCTTCCTGGTTTTTTCCCTAGCTGCAATTACCCTGGGGATAACAAATGCTCCACCTTCAAACAGTAGCAATGACTGTGTGTAATGTATTTCAGCCAAAATATGATTCCTCTGTTCACTTCATATGATATCTAACTCTGCAGTATGAACCTGACAAATTATAGCAAAATATGCCAGGCAATAAATTGTCCAATCTATTGTCTTTGGCTTCTGTGTTAAAATTCCTGGTTTTTCCTGGACACCAATGACCTGCAGTTTGTCAGATCCCCCACTCTGCCCTTTGTGACATCTCAGCATTTACAGCTCTGTAATCACAGTCTGTTGCTCCGGAGGGTAGGCTTGATCAACTCACAGATATCAGTTCCTTCTCATCCAGCATCTTAAACTCCAGCTCACATTCAAAGACTTCCTGGAAGCACCTGGGGACAGGTAAAGATCACCATGAGAATTTTCCTCTAACAAAGCAAAAAGTTATGCTCCTCTCCCTCCTGTTATGCTGCTGCTGTTTCTACCTTTCCATTTGCTTAATAATGTATGGTCTATCTTTCCATACAATGATGTTTATTAATGTGTGTTCTACCTTTCCATATGTTTACTAATGTGTCCTACTTTTCCATATGTTTACAAATGTGTCCTACTTTTCCATATGTTTACTAATTTGTCCTACTTTTCCATATGTTTACTAATGTGTTCTACCTTTCCATATGTTTACTAATGTGTTCTACTTTTCCATATGTTTACTAATGTGTTCTAATTTTCCATATGTTTACTCATGTGTTCTTTTCCATATGTTTACTCATGTGTTCTACCTTTCCATATGTTTACTAATGTGTTCTACTTTTCCATAAGTTTACTAAGGTGTTCAACCTTTCCCTATGCTTACTAATGTGTCCTATTTTTCCATATGTTTAGTAATGTGTTCTACATTTACTCATGTGCGTTGTACCTTTCCATATGTTTACTAATGTGTATTCTACCTTTCCATATGTTTATTAACCCTTTACCGGGCAAATCGTCCCAATGCGTCTGAACCCCGGAATGAGCAAATCGTCTGATTACGTCCGAGCTACTACTAGTGTTGTAAAAACGCGATCGTGAGGCTTTCGGAGATTTCCGATTGTCTACTTTGGGTTTCCCCGATAGCTTGACAATGTGGCCGCCATTTTCAAGCGTGTACTATGAATTTGAACGGATTTTGTTTATAGTTTTCGGGATTTTTACGCTTAGATTTTCAGAACAGATTTTGGCGATTCTTCAAGTGATAGTGGAGATTTCGCTGGGTTCAATTTAAGTGACATTTACATGCACGACTTTGACCGAATCAGAGCTAGATATCAGTGATTAGCGTTACTTCATTAATTTAAGTAAAATCGGTTAACTAACATCTTTTATGTGATGATTTTACTAACGTAACCCGAAATTGTACCGAACCTCAAAATTCTTCTTGCCCGTTCAGGGCTACAAAACAGGCAAACGGCTGCTCTGTAAAGGGTTAATGTGTGTTCTACCTTCCCATGCTATGATGTTACAACCCTGCACTGCAACAGAAAACCAGTCCCAGTTTCCTGGGCATCAAGAACAGGACAGTTTTCCTGGGCATCAAGAACAGAACAGTTTTCCTGGGCATCAAGAACAGGACAGTTTTCCTGGGCATCAAGAACAGGACAGTTTTCCTGGGCATCAAGAACAGGACAGTTTTCCTGGGCATCAAGAACAGGACAAGTTTTCCTGGGCATCAAGAACAGGACAGTTTTCCTGGGCATCAAGAACAGGACAGTTTTCCTGGGCATCAAGAACAGGACAGTTTTCCTGGGCATCAAGAACAGGACAGTTTTCCTGGGCATCAAGAACAGGACAGTTTTCCTGGGCATCAAGAACAGGACAGTTTTCCTGGGCATCAAGAACAGGACAGTTTTCCTGGGCATCAAGAACAGGACAGTTTTCCTGGGCATCAAGAACAGGACAGTTTTCCTGGGCATCAAGAACAGGACAGTTTTCCTGGGCATCAAGAACAGGACAGTTTTTCAGCTCACCTAAGAAATGGTTTAACAGCAGCATCATAGTCAACCTCCTGATGCAGCTCTTTAGAGAGGCTGGTCATTTCCACGCCATCCAGACCACACGGGACTATGTGTTTAAACCACTCCAGGTCGACGTTACAGTTCAGGGATACGCCGTGGGTGGTGACATATCGGCTGCCATGCAGTCCTGTTAATTCAAGGAATTTGAAACTATTGTAACATTGTCTATACAATGAATGAAGCTATTAAAAATGTTGAACCAATGACTATTTGATATTTTTTAACATGTAAATCAATGACTATTAGATATGTTGAACATGTGAATCAATGACTATTTGATATGTTGAACATGTGAATCAATGACTATTAAATATGTGGAACATGTGAATCAATGACTATTAGATATGTTGAACATGTGAATCAATGACTATTTGATATGTTGAACATGTGAATCAATGACTATTAAATATGTGGAACATGTGAATCAATGACTATTAGATATGTTGAACATGTGAATCAATGACTAACAGATATGTTGAACATGTGAATCAATGACTATTAGATATGTTGAACATGTGAATCAATGACTAACAGATATGTTGAACATGTGAATCAATGACTATTAGATATGTTGAACATGTGAATCAATGACTATTAGATATGTTGAACATGTGAATCAATGACTAACAGATATGTTGAACATGTGAATCAATGACTAACAGATATGTTGAACATGTGAATCAATGACTATTAGATATGTTGAACATGTGAATCAATGACTAACAGATATGTTGAACATGTGAATCAATGACTATTAAATATGTGGAACATGTGAATCAATGACTAACAGATATGTTAAACATGTGAATCAATGACTAACAGATATGTTAAACATGTGAATCAATGACTAACAGATATGTTGAACATGTGAATCAATGACTATTAGATATGTTGAACATGTGAATCAATGACTATTAGATATGTTGAACATGTGAATCAATGACTATTAGATATGTTGAATGTGTGAATCACTGAATATTAGATATGTTGAACATGTGAATCAATGACTAACAGATATGTTGAACATGTGAATCAATGACTATTAAATATGTGGAACATGTGAATCAATGACTAACAGATATGTTAAACATGTGAATCAATGACTAACAGATATGTTGAACATGTGAATCAATGACTATTAGATATGTTGAACATGTGAATCAATGACTATTAGATATGTTGAATGTGTGAATCACTGAATATTAGATATGTTGAACGTCTGAATTCATGGCTATTTAATATGTTGAACATGTAAACCAATGACTGCTAGATATGTAGATGAATCAATAACTATTAAATATGTGAAACATGTGAATCAATGACTATTAGACATGTTGAAGATGTAAATCAGTGACTAGTAAATATTTTTAATATGTAAATCAATAGACATGTTGTGACAAATTCCATAGTAAAACCATCCCATTTTGCCTAAAACCATTATGTTTAACTTTAGTTAACTTTATAATGTATATACAGATGTAAGTTAGCACTTGGGAGTTGGGGTTACAGCCAAACCAAACGTATTGACTAGAGTTGGCCCAACCAATTTGGCTGACCACAACCAGCCTGGCAGCACGGCCACAGACCTAGCCATGTCACCCACCAGAATCCGAGATGATGTCTATTCACACAAAAGATTTGTAAGGCGACGGGTCGCGCAGAAGAGAGCTGCCTAAATTCAGCGATAGCCAAAATTTAACACAGTTATTACGGATACAATTATACCCTCTTTTTGAAAGTACAAAGTAGTGACCCGGTGACCTCTGAATGGCACAGATATCTATGAAACTGAGTATGTTAACATATTTACAGTAAATATTAATGTAATGAATATTGTTGTATTGAGATATGGGTGAATTAAGATATAATTATGTATTAACTACGTGAGAAATTCCATACCGTAACCTAGTATGGAATATAATAAGTCAAGCCCGGGAAGGTTAACCTGGTCAACAAATGCCCGCAGAAGTCAGATATATTGACTTAAAGGTGCAAATATCGCAGCTGTGCTGTAAAACAGGCACAACGCAACTATGTCCAAAAAAAAAACAACACTCTGGATGAGCACAGAAGAAGAATAAGTTAAGACAGCACAGCAAGATATTTAAAGGATCGACACATTATCGTAAAAAGAATTGCTACATCGAGGCTATTTCAGGCAAACGGCATTATCGATAACTGGCATGGGCCATGCGTGGTTATCAATTCTCCCGGGAATAATATTTTATATATATATATATATATATATATATATATATATATATATATATATATATATATATATATATATATATATATACCTTAATAGGACTACTAATACTAAAATGCTGTTCTACAGGAACAGGAGAGTATTAATAAATAATATTAATATAAACCTAGATTTAGAATGTTGTAACTTTCCATACGGACTGTACTCTCGACACGTGTGCTAAAGGTCATTCACATTCAATGTGGCTGTCATACTTCTTCCACTATATGTATTCCTATCTGGATATTACTATAAGAACACTCTCAATACAGAGGAAAGCTGTCCAGGGATTCGCAAATGTACTTATGTCCAGCTTGAGGGTATGTGGTTCACCATTCAGTCTATACTTTCAGGGATAAATTCTGACAAAATCTTTGGGGGATTGTAGCACTGGTAAATGGGGACTATGTGGGACTTTGTATTGTAACACTGTGATGCGACAGTTAGGACAGAAGAGACAGAACATGACATTGATTGATGAGATATA
This sequence comes from Cepaea nemoralis, assembly GCA_014155875.1. Lineage (NCBI taxonomy): Eukaryota > Metazoa > Mollusca > Gastropoda > Stylommatophora > Helicidae > Cepaea > Cepaea nemoralis. Next base: position 82,434 of record JACEFZ010013726.1, read on the forward strand.
TGAGACCAGTAGAGGCAGAAAATGACGTTGATTGATAAGATGAGACTATGAGACTGGTAGCGAAATCAACAGCCTGGATAGATGGATAGTTCAGTCATGATAACTCACATGAGGTTGCTGTTGTATTTTGACTGCAGATTGTTGTTTACCCAACCGCTGAATGAAGTTACACCTTCTACAACAATGTACCAATGCACTAAGCATCATATATATTTTCATCATGGCTTACTTACCATATAAAAGTTATGATTAAACTGATCCAGAACCAAAAAGTGCAGATCAGCATGTGATACTGAAAAATATCAAATCTGGAACACTCCGAGATAGAATATATATATAATTGTGACAATACACAAAGAATATAAACTTAAAACCAATGCTTCACACCTAAAGCCAGCCTGGAGAGAAAGGTTCTCATCGTCGCCTTAGAAGAAGGCGCAGAGACTACTTCCTTAGCCAATCGATCAGCTCTCTTGTTCCCAGATACTCCACAGTGAGATGGCATCTACTGTATGGTGATCTCACACTGACTGCCTAGTTCATAAAGTAGTGCCTGTAGTACTGGCAATTTCCCAGACACAGGTGCCTCAAGTACTGATTATGCATCTGTCAATAGCACCACAGGCTGTGTACCATGATTAGTATTCAGTAATTTCTTTGCTGCAATCTTGATTGCTTGGATTTCTGCATCATAGTTATGACAAGGAAGTTATGAAGAGGAGTAGAGGAAGAGGAGACAAACGACACAGGAGACTATCAGAAATAACATACCAATGGAGGCAATTTTTCTGTCTGCCACCCACACGCCTGTTTGGTCTGTTGTTTTACCAGTAAGACCAAACTGCTGCAGGGTTGCAATTAATGTCTGTTCCAGCTGGCAGACATACCTGCAAAATGAAGTGCATCGTGACATAACCCAACACAAGCTTCCTCACACAAGATTAGAGTTTTGAAGTGATAGTTAGAACCTATACTGTTGTATGTATTTCAAACATGGACAACAAGCAGATAGGCTGGAAAACATATAATGGCAATGTGGTTTCAGAGGAAAATGCAAATAATACCATGACAATGGACAGAAAAATGAATAAGATAGTTCTTCAAGAAACAGATGAAGAATAGAAATAAGACATAGTCCAGATTTGTGAAAACTTTGTGACAACTCGCTGTAAAAAGAGCAAAAAAATAAATACCTGGATGGCGTGGCTACATGTCATAATGACGACAAAAAAATGAATGAGATAGTTCTTCAAGAAACAAATGAGGAATAGAAATAAGACATAATCCAGATTTGTGTAAACTTTGTGACAACTCGATGTAAAAAGAGCAAAAACATAAATACCTGGATGGCTTGGCTACATGTCATAATGACGACAGAAAACACAGCGCTGGTTCAATATTATGGTGATCGTGTGAGATGGCTAAACCAGGACTGCTCATACATACTGTCATGGCAGATAATGATGATGATGATGTACATTTAGAATAGAATAAATTGATGAAAGACTGTCACCTGTCTTTTGTGATTTGTGGGGTAAAACAATGCTTACTGAATGAAACATATTATGAGGCTGAGAAAGAGAATGAAAGATGTGATTGAAAGAGATGGTGAATGATGTGACTGAGAGAGAGAATGAAAGATGTGACTGAAAGGGACGGTGAAAGATATGACTGAGAGAGAGAATGAAAGATGTGACTGAAAGAGACTGGTGAAATATATGACTGAGAGAGAGAGAATGAAAGATGTGACTGAAAGAGACGGTGAAAGATATGACTGAGAGAGAGAATGAAAGATGTGACTGAAAGAGACGGTGAAATATATGACTGAGAGAGAGAGAATGAAAGATGTGACTAAAAGAGACGGTGAAATATATGACTGAGAGAGAGAGAGAGAGAATGAAAGATGTGACTGAAAGAGACGGTGAAATATATGACTGTGAGAGAGAGAATGAAAGATGCGACTAAGACAGAATCAAAGATATTACCAAGAGAGAATGAAAGATGTGACAGCGAGAGGATGAAAGAAGGAAGCAACGTTCAGCTTTATAACCTCTACTCACCATTTCATGCTGGGCTTGAAGTGCTGCAGGTTGAGGATAGGATACGCCACAAGCTGCCCTGGTCCATGGAAAGTGATCAGACCACCACGGTTGGTCTTGTAGAATTCTGCTCCTGTCTGTTTCAACCTGACTTCATCACCTACCAATGGAAAATAGAAACTTGTCAATGGGAAAGAGAAACTTGTCAATGGGAAAGAGAAACTTGTCAATGGGAAATAGAAACTTGTCAATGGGAAATAGAAACTTGTCAATGGGAAAGAGAAACTTGTCAATGGAAAACAGAAACTTGTCAATGGGAAAACAGAAATTGTCAATGGGAAAAAGAAACTTGTCAATAGGAAAGAGAAACTTGTCAATGCCAAGTACTTGTCAATTTGGGAAATAAACTTGTAATGGGCAAAACTTGTCAAAAAAAATTGCAATAGTACAGATAACTTTTAAGTAACCAAGTTCTGGAAAAAGTATTTTCAATGGGAACAGAACTTGTCATGAAACATAAATGTGTCAATAGAAAACAGTAAATAGTCAATGGAAAAAAAAAATATACACAAATTCAGACAAATCTTAATACTTATTTCTACAGCAGCATTCCACCAACTTTTCAAAAATAATATCAATATTTAAGTACTTGCCGGCACTGTGGCGTATCAGCAGGGAAAGCATTTCACAATTCCCTGACATACCAAGTACCAGGCGTCAGTAGTTCAAACAGTAATGGCAGACTACTGGACATAATAATTGCCTAGTACATGAATAACTCAGTCAACCAAGTTCTCAAAGAGGTATGTCAATTTTTTTTTTGGGGGGGGGGCGGCACTCGTTCGCTTTGAACTCAAGCGTAGTCCATACACGCTGCTTCTAGTAGTGCTGGACTGAATTTTGCATGTGGATTAGCTTTACCTATTAACATTGTCTCTTGCCATCAGGCGAACCCACTCTGACTTCAGAGGTAGGTGTGGCAAATGAAATAGGAGAGAACTAAAAATACATGGAGTCAAGAACTAGAATAATACAGAGAGGTCATGGAGTGAGCTACAGGAGATAGCAAAAATACATGGAGTCAAGAACTAGAATAATACAGAGAGATCATGGAGTCAGCTATAGGAGATAGCCAAAACACATGGAGACGAGAACTAGAATAATACACAAAGGTCATGGAGTGAGCTACAGGAGATAGCAAAAGACAGAAGGGCCTGGCGTGAGTTGGTTGATGGTGTATGCTGCAACAGGGAACAAAGGCAGAAGAAGACTTATAGTGGGTAGTGTGTTTACCTACCCACACAGTGTAAGTAAACTCAAGGACCCTGTTCACGCCTAAAAGCACGTCAGGCTTACAGTACCAGACCCATATTTGTATAGACCAATAGGCTCTCAGTAGGTCATGAGGTCAGCTTCAGGCCAGTGACCTTGACTCCCTGAGACATTCTTGGTACCCATTTTAGGCTGGGTCGACCTGGCAGCGCGGCTCAAATTTGAAAAAACCTGAATTCACCCAGCTACGGATCAAACCCATGACCTGCTGGTTGGCAGGTCAGTGTCTAACCACCATGCTACTGAGACTACCATCAACACAGGGGCCTGGGGTTCAATTCCCAGTAGTGATAGGGCTGCTCTCTTCCAGGCCTATATAGCTCTGGAGTTGACCCACTACTATAGCTCTGGAGTTGACCCACTAATATAGCTCTAGAGTTGACCCCACTAATATAGCTCTGAGATTTCGACCCACTAATGTAGCTCTGGATGTTGACCCCACGAATAGTAGCTCATGGGAGTTGACCCACTATTATAGCTCTGTAGGAACCACTAAAAAAGCTCTGGAGTCGACCCACTAATATAGCTCTGGAGTTACCCATAATGTAGCTCTGCGTGACCCACTAATATAGCTCTGAGTGAACCATAATAAGACTCTGAGTGACCAACTACTTTTAGCTCTGATTTGAACCCACTAATATAGCTCTGGAGAGTTGACCCACTAATGTAGCTTGTGAGTTGACCCACTAAGATAGCTTGGAGTTGACCCACTAATATAGCTCTGGATGTTGACCCACTAATATACTTCTGGATTGACCCACTAATAAGCTCTGGAGTTGACCCACTAATACGCTCTAAGTGACCCCCAATAAAACTCTGTATTGACCCCTAATTAGCCTGGGTTGACCCCTAATATGCTCTGGGTTGACCCACTAATAAACCCCGGGCTGACCCCTAATATTTTTTCTGGAGTTTACCCACTAAAATAGCTCTGGAGTTGACCCACTAATATGTCTGGAGTTGACCCACTAAAATAAATCTGGAGTTGACCCACTAATATAGCTCTGGAGTTGACCCCTATATGCTCTGGGTTGACCCCTAATATACTCTGGAGTTGACCCACTAATATACTCTAGAGTTTACCCACTAATATAGCTCTAGGTTACCCACTTATATACTCTGGAGTTGACCCCTAATATAGCTCTGGATTGACCCCATAATATGCTCTGGAGTTGACCCACTAAAAATAACTCTGGAGCTACCCCCCTAAAATATTTTTTGGGGTTTACCCACTACTATAGCTCTAGAGTTTACCCACTAATATAGCTCTAGAGTTGACCCGACTAATATAGCTCTGGAGTTGAACCCACTAATATAGCTCTGGAGTTGACCCACTAATATAACTCTGGAGCTGACCCACTAATATAACTCTGGAGTTGACCCACTACTATAGCTCTAGAGTTTACCCACTAATATAGCTCTAGAGTTGACCCACTAATATAGCTCTGGAGTTGACCCACTAATATAGCTCTGGAGTTGACCCACTAATATAACTCTGGAGTTGACCCACTAATATAGGCTCTAGAGTTTACCCACTAATATAGCTCTAGAGTTGACCCACTTATATAGCTCTGGAGTTGACCCACTAATATAGCTCTGGAGTTGACCCACTAATATAGCTCTGGAGTTGACCCACTAATATAACTCTGGAGCTGACCCACTAATATAGTTCTGGAGTTGACCCACTAATGTAGCTCTGGAGCTGACCCACTAATATAGTTCTGGAGTTGACCCACTACTATAAGCTCTAGAGTTTACCCACTAATATAGCTCTAGAGTTTACCCACTAATATAGCTCTAGAGTTGACCCACTTATATAGCTCTGGAGCTGACCCACTAATATAGTTCTGGAGTTGACCCACTACTATAGCTCTAGAGTTTACCCACTAATATAGCTCTAGAGTTGACCCACTAATATAGTTTCTGGAGTTGACCCACTAATATAGCTCTAGAGTTACCCACTAATATAGCTCTAGAGTTGACCCACTTAATATTGCTCTAGAGTTGACCCACTTCATAAAATTGGTGGCCAGATAACTTTTAATTTATGGACAGGAAATATGACAAGAAAAGTAACTGGTCACCAAACCTCCTTATACACTGACCAAGCATTTGTGACATATCACTCCCCTAAGGTTTTATCTATCAGGGGATTAGTTCTAAATCAAATACACAAAACTGAGACTCACTGTTCGTATAGTTCTGGTTTCTGATACCAACTGTGTAGACTGGGGTATGTTCAACTAAAAGTAGGGTATTCTCCCCATGAACATGCGGTTTTCCTGCCAGCGCGTCCAGGTGCTGCCTGGCAAACCTCATCTGTGATAGCAGAATGCATAACCAGGTTCATTCTTTCATTGTCTTTCTTTTTCTAACCTTGGGTATAGAGGTCTTTGTTTTTCATTTTGGTGGTACATAAATTGTTTTTTTTATGAGCCACACTTTCAGAAAGACAATTTGGTCTCATAACACAAAATGAGTAACAATGAAAGAGATCAAAGAGAAGCCAGGAACACTATTCAGAGGTTATAATATAAACAATACATGCCATGCAGGTGGCACAGTACTGGTGGCGGATAGATGCAAAAAAAGCTCTACAAACAATTGTTTGACATGTAGTAACAGAGGAGTGGCAAAGGAAAGGAATCTCATGAACATCATAGAAAACAGTAACAATGGTGCATATCAAAGAAAAAGGTGACGACCAAATATGAAATAGAAATAGAAGGGAACAATTCTAACCAAGGGGATAGTGTTTAAATACCTAGGGTCACATTGATAACATCAGATGGAAGATGCACAATAGAGATTAAGAGCAGAATAGGGCAAGCAAAGCTGCATTTAAGAAAAGAAAAATATCTTATGCAATAAATCACTATCACTGCATGTAAGAAATAAAGTTTCTGAAGTGCTATATAGAACCTTTTTGTTGTATGGCAGTGAATCTTGGAATGCAAATGAACAAATTAGGAAGAGCTTGGAAGCAACAGAGATGTGGTTCCTGAGACGAATGTTGTGAATTCCTTGGACTGCCAAAGAAACTAACAATGACTGCCTGAAAGAGGCTAATGAAACTAGAACACTATACACAACAATAAGAAAGAGACAAACATCTTTCTTCGGTCATGTAATGAGAAGAGAGGCATTGGAGAACATCGTGACAAGTGGAAAGATTGAGAGGAAGAGAGGCAGAGACAGACCAAGAGAAATGATGCTGGATGGATTGAGACGGCATGGAGGAATATCATCAGCAGAGTTGATCCAGAACACCAGAGACTGAGATCTGTGGAGAGCCATGAATGCCAACGCCTGCTGGCAGGGCACTTTATGATGATGAACACAAAATGGTGATTAAATAACTACCTGAAGAATGTTCTGTGGAATACAATATTCTCAATAAAGGTGAGAGAAATAGTTTTTGAGAGCTGTACTGAGCCAATCCTGGTGTGCTGAAGTAAATCATGGACAATTTTCAGACTAGTGAAGAATTAAATAGAAGCTGCAGAGATGTGGTTTTATAAAAATATTTAGAAAACACCACGCATTGATAAAAAGCATAATAAGGATATACTGAATGAAGTTAGTTCACAGAGAGAACTGGTTACTAGGCATCAGAAGAAGTGACAATCTACACTCTTTGGGCATGTCATGAGATGGGGAATCTGGAATATGTTGTGACAATGGGAAAATTGGAGGGGGAGAGAGGCTGGGGAAGACCAAGAGAGAAAATGTTATACAGTTTACCACCCTGGCATGGTGTAACATCAGTACCAGAAATTATTGGTGGTACACGAGACATGAAAGCTATGGTCAGATACTGATCACCAACTCCACACAGCATGGTTTATAAGAAGGAGAAGAACTACCTGAAATGTTTGACAATTTTCTATACACACACTGACATACTAACAGATATCACAACTTATGTTATGGTCTAAAAGTTAATTGACAAGTATGAGTGTTGACTAAAAGAGGTTGTATAAGTTAATACAACCACATGTAATGACACAAGAGATCAGATATTTGGTCTAAAAACTGAGCGTATCAATTATCTTCTTCTTAACATACTTCATAATGATGATTAATGTGTTCACCTGAGTGTGTGCCATACATGAGATTGTATAAATAGATAATGATGTAAATGAATGCAGTCAGAGAAGCATTTTGACCCTCAGCTTTCTGGACCTTCTGTGTGTTTAGTTTGTCCAAATGATGTGAATGCATCAGAAGAGTTGAGCGGAGTCAAGAACTGACATAACAGAACTCAGGACATTCCCGTACAACTATGGGCTTAGCACCACACGCCCAATGCTTCTTACAGCATGTAAATAGGTCATTTTGTGCCTGTGATTCCTGGACAATTGGTAAACACACAAAAATTCCTTGGGGCCACAGAGATGTGGTTTTACAAAAGAATGCTGAAAATAGCACGGACAGTCAAAATAAATAATTTAAACATAATGAAGGAGGCTAAGACATAATGACAGCTTACCACAAACAGAAATAGGCATTCAACATTTTGTGCCATATTATGAGAATAAAAAAAACTGGAATATTTGTGACTACTGGAAAGATTTGTGCAAAGAAAGATGAAGAAAGACACTGAGTGAAGATTCTTGATATCCTTGTGTCATTGCACAGAAAGGGATCAGCGTACAAAATGATTAATGCTGTTGAAGATTCCAAGATGTGGAGAAACATGATCACCCATACCAGTTGGCAAGGCATTTAATGATATTGTCTCTCTAGACTAATTTACCTGAACATCGTACGCTGCCATGAAACCCATACGTCCCAGCGTAATGACGCTGACAGCTCTGTTAGCCACAGCACACATCCTTCAATCTGTAAACAAAACAAGATAGAATTCTATCACATTCTGCTATCTGTGGACAAACCAAGGTTAGAATTCTATCACATTCTGTCATCTGTGGAAAGACCAAGGTTAGAATTCTATTACATTCTGCCACCTGTGGACAGACCAAGGTTACAACTCTATCACATTCAGTCATTTGTGGACAGACTAAGGTTAGAATTCTATCACATTCAGTCATCTGTGGGCACACTAAGGTAAGAATTCTATCACATTCAGTCATTTGTGGACAGACCAAGATTAGAATTATATCACATTCTGTCATTTGTGGACAGACTAAGGTTAGAATTCTATCACATTCAGTCATCTGTGGGCACACTAAGGTAAGAATTCTATCACATTCTGCCATCTGTGTACAGACCAAGATTAGAATTATATCACATTCTGTCATCTGTGGACAGACTAAGGTTAGAATTCTATCACATTCTGTCATATGTGGACAGACCAAGGTTACAACTCTATCACATTCTGTCATCTGTGGACAGACCAAGGTTAGAACTTCTACTTCTACAGTATTCCTGTAACTTCTACAGTATTCCTGTAACTTCTACAGTATTCCTGTAACTTCTACAGTATTTCTGTAACTTCTACAGTATTTCTGTAACTTCTACAGTATTTCTGTACCTTCTACAGTATTTCTGTAACTTCTACAGTATGTTTGTACCTGCTACAGTATTTCTGTAACTTCTTCAGTATTTCTGTAACTTCTTCAGTATTTCTGTAACTTCTACAGTATTTCTGTAACTTCTACAGTATTTCTGTAACTTCTACAGTATTTCTGTAACTTCTACAGTATTTCTGTAACTTCTACAGTATTTCTGTACCTTCTACAGTATTTCTGTAACTTCTACAGTATGTTTGTACCTGCTACAGCATTTCTTCAACTTCTACAGTATTTCTGTAACTTCTTCAGTATTTCTGTAACTTCTTCAGTATTTCTGTAACTTCTACAGTATTTCTGTAACTTTTACAGTATTTCTGTAACTTCTACAGTATTTCTGTAACTTTTACAGTATGTTTGTACCTGCTACAGTATTTCCTTACCGTCTACAGTATTTGTATACATCCTACAGTATCTCTAAATCTTCTACAGTACTTCTGTACCTCCTACAGTATTTCTGTACCTTCTACAGTACTTCTGTACCTCCTACAGTATTTCTGTACCTTCACACTACAGTATTTCTGTACCTTCTACAGTATTTCTGTACCTTCTACAGTATTTCTGTACCTTCTACAGTACTTCGGATGTTAAGAGGGGCAATTCGAAAATGGAAGAAATCTGCTGGATATAACAAAACGGGCAGACTTGAGACTGAAGTTAACTAAATTGGAACTTGACATAAGATCTCTTTGCAGCAAGCATCAAGCGCAAGGATCTCACTAAATTTAAATAATTACTAATAATTAAAATAATATAGAAAAATCTTTCATTAAAATTATTTTCAGTTCTCCATTATATGTTTTGAAATTTTACTTACTGAGTTTGCTCAATAATTTCCTAGTGATTTCTTCTTAAAACCTATCGGTCCTTTAGCTAGGATCGGGTGCATTTGCTGCTCTCCCCCCAGTAGTGCGCCTGGTCTGCTCGGGGGCCGGGATGATCAAATAAAAACCCATCACATATCTTCACCTTAGATGTGGGCCTGGTGGACCACTGTGGGCAATAGCTCACAGTGAGACGAAGAGTCCACACAAAAAAAGGGGGAGGCGGGGGAACCAGCTTGTCTAGGGTAACCCGCCAAACGAAAAAAAAAGAAAAATCTACCCAACACAACCGACACACAGAGGGACCAGGATGGGGGGGGGGGGGGGGGGTGGGCTCTGGCCCCTCTGCTGGGAACCGTGAGCCCTTCTAAAAAAAAAAAATTCAAGTTTCTTTAGTGAACATTTCAATTTTTGAATATTAAAAATGATGCATATTTGGGGGAGGGGGCATAAGAATTTTAGAAAGGCTTAGGTGGGGCATAGCACAAAAAAGGTTGGGAAACACTGCGCTGGACAGTTTCAAAATGTGAACCCAAACAATTCCAAAAATACACACAAAACAAAACAAATTAACTGATTGCCTGCCAAACAAAACAGTGGTCCTGACCAAACAGAAATTCATGGCAGAAAATGTAAGTAGGGATGTGTCACAATAATGCTTTTAGTATTGTTAAAATGGTAGCAGATATATTGAATTATATATCAAATTAAAGAGATTGCACAGGGAACATGACTGTGTTAATAATTAATTGATAAGTTTAAAATATTATGACAATAATGAGAGGTTTAGTAACAACAATTGAAATTAAAAAGGTAAAAATTATTTTAAAATTTCACTTACTAAGGCTTTATTTTGTATTCACAGCAGCTAATCCAGTTAAATTTGCTGAATATTGTTACATACACCACTTTTGTTCAATAATATCACAAGAACTGCACCACAACACCAACAAAACAAAATATTCTGAAGCACATAATTTTCACACAAAATTGAAAATGTCAGGAACACACCAAGCAGATTACTGAGGAGTAGAGTACTGAGAAACAATATAAATGCTATTTTCTAGTTAGTTATAATTATTATTATTCTAAATTTAATTATTTAAATACTCCTTAAATACTTTGTGATAAACAAAGCAAATTTAGTGGCACAAGTGTGGCTCATTAGCGCAAGCATAAGTTGGCATGTGTCATCATAATATGAGGAACTTTCACTGTTGGATTTCTTTTGAAATTATGACCGTCTTCTAAATAATTAACTGACTACTGCACATGGTATAAGTTTTGAATTTCGAATCACAACAATCATTTCAAATCACAAATGGCCTAGTATCCTCTTGCACACGGGCAGAAGAGAAATCTTTTGTTATAAAGTTTAATTAAACGGGGCACTACAAATTGTGGACTAAAAAGGAGCAATGGATCAATTAAAGCACTATATGTACCGAACGACCTATTGGATCGCGGGTGCCAAAACCGTTCTATGGAACCGACCTATCGGTCTGCGGCAGAGAATCAGTTAAAATTTATTTACAATAAATACAAATGTAAGAAGCCAAACTCACAATTCTAAATGAGCGAACAAAAAGTGGATTGTTAAAATCCACAATCCCCAAAAGTGTGTACAATTGGCTAGATAAAAATTCACAATGAAAAAATAAAAAACATCAAACTGACGAATAAATGTAGTCTCTATCTCTATGTTCATAGAGTGAGTGAGTTAGAAAATGCTATCTTGAAATCCAGTCCAAGGTGACAAAACTGTACCACAGAACTAACTCAGGATTTTATTAAAGACATCTTCCTCATGGCAAAAGAAATCACATTGATGTTTACAAACACAGCAAGTTGGCCAAATAATTTGATGCATAGATGTGTACCAATGAACAGGTCAACTAATTCTCCTGAATCAACACTTAACTGGAGTCATGTGGGTTTAACTAAACCACTTTAAGAGAATATGAAAATGGTAAATATAAAGATGAGGTTAATCAGACAGGAGCAAGCAGGTGGATGCTTGGCAGGGACTATAGACCATCAAAAGATATGTACCCATTCGGTAGACAGCCACTAGGTGTAGACAGTTAGATAATAGATGTAGGAATAGATAATTGATGAAGCAGACAGTAAGTGTAGACAGCCATAAATGCAGACAGACAGCGCAAACAGTAAGTGAAGTCAGCCATAAGGTGCAGTCAGATAGTAAGTGTAGACAGCAAGACATAAGCGTAGATAATAGGTGCAGACACTAAGTAAGTGTAGACAGAGACAGTAATGTTTAGACAGCCAGTAGTGCAGACAACAAGTGTGGACTAACAGTAGGTGCAGACAGACAGACTGTAAGTGTAGACAATAGGTGCAGACACTAAGTGTAGACAGCTAGACAGTAAGTGTGACAACAGGTAGGTGTAGCCAGCTAGACAGTAAATGTAGAAACATCTTCTCCTCAAGGTATATTTGAATTACCCGAAGTCAACATAAAGAAAAGATGCCTTCAATAACATTCGGAGAGTAGTGCAGCAGAAACTTCTGCAGACAGTCAGACAGTGGCGCAAGGGCAGACAGACAGTGGGCCAATACAATTATTAATATTATATTATTATTATACATGATGATGATCAGATGAGGAATCAAAGCAGCCATGTGCAGGACGCGGCGATTCCTTGGGAAGCCCAGCACCAGAGCGCTATGTATCGGCTCTGCAATTATGGAAGCCTCCTTGGATGGCGGAAAATGACCATGGACTGCCCCTGCCTTCCCTTGAGGGCTGACCGTGAAGTCTTCGACCGTTCTAACCTCTTGACCAAACTAGGATGGAGGCACGGCACCACAATAATAGTCAGTGAGAATCCCCTTAACTTGGTAGAAGAAAATGCACGCTAAAGTCGGATGTGTTGGCCTAAGGGCTTTGGCCCAAGGGTGCCTAACCAGACACACCGCAACTACGTCTGAAACCCCCCCCCCCCCCCCCCCCACTCCTAATGAACGCAGAAGGAGTATTCCAATTTAGGAAAGCTAACCTACCCTTCGTTTACTCCAATTGTTTACAAAACTGAGTCCAACGACTCTAACGTGCAACTTCCGGTTGTTGTCTGCAGTTATGTCCCTGTATAGATCAGCTTTTCTCAATTATGTGCTTTCTTTTCTTTTGCTGTATAGGTGTATTATTAATGACAGTGCAGTGTTTGAAAATATTGCCCGTCTAAGTTTTGTATTCACCCTCTGTAAAGTTCATGCATCATCATCATGACCACCACCATCATCATCATCATCATCATCATCATCATCATCATCATCATCATCATCATCATCATCATCATCTTCCACTTCTGCCGTCAAGCGGCGTGGGGAGGAATAATTTGCGTTCCAGCGCCCGGTGGGCGGCACTGGATAGTGTCATTCCGTGTGATTGTACAATGTCTTTGATGTCGTCAATCCATTTTCTTCTTGGACGTCCTCTTGGTCTTGTCGCAGATGAGCTTATATGTAAGGTCACTTATGGTAGGTGTTGCATTCTAACGATATGGCCAAACCACTTGATCTTCTGTCTTTCAATAAATGTGGCACAAGGTGTTGATCCCACAGTCTCTCTGATAACAGCATTCCTTACTCGGTCTCGGAAAACTCATGCAGCATAATCGGTAAATACAAAACTTTGACCGGCAATATTTTCAAACACTGCACAGTCATTAAAAATACACACTGTAGGCCTATCAGTGTCTTTTTTTGTTTTGTTTTGAGTGTTGCTCATGGCTTTCAAACCGTAACGCCCGTTTTGTTTCTTGTGGTTGCGTTATATTATAAAACTGACATGTTCCACTTTCCATTTGTGTTGAATTTCTCTACATTGAGCTTACGGTGTGAAGAGCTGAGTTGAGCTAAGATCTGACATCAGTGCATTCAGGACATTCCCATACGCGCTCTGTCCCTCGTTCTACAGCCAGCGAAGAGTCACATTACTAATAGTTCCCATCACTATCTGATTGAAAGTTATTCTGGTCTTCCCTCCCAGTTTTGAGATTCAACCAGAACCCCTGCCGATCCCCCGCAATCTCATTCTTTCCACATATGGGTTCTCAATCTGTTCCTCCGCCTTCTCCACCAGGTTCCACATGCGCCGACCACCTCCTCCTTGCCCATAGGCAATATACCACCGAGAGACTCATTCACTGCTAGCATAATCAGCTCATTCGTTCCCCCGCACTCCCGCATGGCCAGGGCAGATGTGAAGAAAACCGATGTGCCCGTACATTTTAAAATTCAGTTGTCTCTTCTTAACCTTATATTCTCTGGCGCTGTATTCTTCCAGTATTTAGCAACTATCAATTGGGAACCCTTTGAGGCCACCAAGACAGTTCATAAATAAACACACGTGTATTCTTTGGCGTTCATAGAAGTAGGAGACAGAATTTGAGACTAAAGGACGCATTGAACAACATAAAAACTGAAATCTATAGTGCTTTGCCAACTGGAGTTGACGATCATGCTTGAACTTATCTCTCGTCCTCCTCCAATATGGTATGATCCGAAATAATTCAATGCAAGACGGTCTAGAACAGGGGCGGCCAAAACGAGGCCCGCGGGCCGCATGCGGCCCGCCGGGAGTCATGTTGTGGCCCGTGGAGTGGGAAACGACGATAGGGTCGAAGCTGTAGCACGCTCACTTGTTTACTTTAATTAACAAAAAGTAAAAAAAAAATTAGGTGCGTGGCCCGACAGAAAATATTATTTCTGAAATTTGGCCCGCCTGCTGAAAAAGTTGGCCACCCCTGGTCTAGAATCTATTTACGTTGGTTAACGCTTACTTTCTCACTAATTTCACAAGCTATTACAATATGTGGACGTTATTTTTGTTTTCTTCTCACCGTGCGGCCAAAACGATAACTGGGTCTTATTAATGTTTGTGACAACTTTCTTTTATATCTTTGGCATTTTCAAAATGTATAGACAGACGTGAAGTGTAGAAAGCATGTAGGTAGTAGGTACAGACAGTAAGTGCAGACAGCCATTAGGTTAAAAAGTAAGTTGCATGCCCGTTACAAGACGTCGCAATCAACTCCAGCATTTTAGGCTATAATTCTTGTTCAAGTTTACGTTCAGTAGTTTGCCATTGCTTTCTGAATGAGTGACACTCCTACCATTGTATGGAAGCGAACGCAAGGCGGTCTGCTGCCAAATCGCCCGCAGCTGGTTTCGAACGCGGTATGCGGGATTACGAATTGCAACCAAACTCCCTTCGCCACAGAACCGGAAGTCAGTAGGTACAGACAGATAAGTTGCCTTTTTGGCCTCTAATACTAGTTGATTATGACAGCTTTGTGAACATTCCGTTCTATACCAACAACGAGTGTTTCAGCATTCTCACTTCTGCTCTGCATTCAGGCTGTTCAAATTACATCTGAAAGTGGTGTAGTGCCCGGATATTACATCACCTTTTCCAGCTACGGCTAACCTGATATCAATCAAGCGTCTGTCGGTAGATGTACAATCTTTTTTTTTTTTTTTTTTGTAAATCAAAGCTAGCCATTAAAAAAATATTTTTGCCTAAAATTCTCTCTAGGGCCGAATATATTTGTACGTCGGTTGAGACCTCTCGGGCCTGATATGATTGTACGCCGGGCTTGATGTGGTCCGCGGGCCTTCAGTTTGACACATGTGCTCTAGCAGTTCATGGTATTCGCAACATTTGTCTCAGAAACCACATCACAACTGTTTCCATGTTCTCCTAATTTGCTCGTTCCAAGATTCACTACCATACAACACAACATGTTATACAGGGTGTTTGTAAATTCTCACTACACTTTGTATGTAGAACAAATTTGAAAACAAACAAAAAATCATTCTTCCGTTGGTAATGCCATTCTGTTTGGAGTGCATAGAATTATTCCAGCAGACGACAGCCATTCGCTGCATATTATTTCACGATGTACTGTGGAGCACTTTTTTTTTAATGACATCATGTACTTCATTTTTTCAAATTTGTTCTACATACAAAGTATAGTGAGACTTTATAAACACCCGGTATATCACATTAAAAAAAACAACTGCTGGAGTGTCATGATCCAGGCAGGTCTGCCAATTGAGTGTGTCAAGTAGGTTGACTTCGTGGCTTAGAGGTTATGACTTTTCTCCGTAATCTCGTATACTCTCGTCAGGTAACGTGATGACGGTTCGAATCAGCAGTGGTTCGGATCGCATCGGTAACTTACGGGGTATGTGAGCCGGCCGCTCAGAAAGCAATGGCAAACTACTGAGCGTAATCTTGCCAAGAGATCAACATACAGCTGAAAGATGCTGGTGTTGACAGCTAAGTCCTGTAAAAGGATATGCTTTAAAAAAAAAAAAAAGTAGGTAAAACCATTAGGCCTACTAAAGGAAGGGGCCGAAACATTCTACGAGGGGAGAACATTTCTGATGATAAGTTGTCGTGCTTGCTCTCTCGCGCCAGAGTTTTAACCACATTTCGGAATTCATTTTCTGATATTTAACGAGAGTGACTTAATTCAAAAGATACTTTACATCTCTTGAAATACTGCACATGTAGATAGACAAGGAAAAGTCCATAACTCAACACCACTCACTACCTCCCTATCGACGGACAACATCGTATCCCTTCGCAAGTTTATTTCTCTACATAAGATGCCTAAAAAATATGGGCTGTCTACACCTAGTTTCCCAATCCATTTCATCATCATCAAATGCCGTCTCATTCCGTCCAGCATCATTTCTCTTGTTCTGCCTCTGCCTCTCTTCCCCTCGATCTGTCCAGTTGTTATGATGTTCTCCAATGCCTGTCTTCTCATCACATGACCAAAGAAAGCTGTTTGTCTTTTTCTTATTGTTATATATAATGTTCTAGTTTCATTAGCGTCTTTCAGACAATCGTTGTTAGTTACTCTGGCAGTCCAAGGAATTCGCAACATTCGTCTTAGAAACCACATCTCTGTTACTTCTAAGTTCTCCCTAATTTGTTCATTTACAGTGTCATACAGCAAAACTGGTTCTATATATAGCATTTTAGTACTCGTTTTCTTACATTCATTGACAGCGACTTATTGCATAAGATACTCTTCATTTTCTGAAATGCGGCTTTTGCCTGCCATATTTTGCTCTTGCCGGCTTCCTGGCGTAGAGATTAGCGACTTTTCTCCGTAATCTCGTATACTCTCGTAAGTAACGTGACGACGGTTAGAATCAGCAGTGGTTCGAATCGCGTCGGTAACTTACGGGGTATGTGAGCCGGCCGCTCAGAAAGCAATGGCAAACTACTGAGCGTAATCTTGCCAAGAAATCAACAATCAGCTGAAATATGCTGATGTTGACAGCGATGTCCTGTAAAGGATATGCAGACATACATACATTTTGCTCTTAATCTCTGTTGTACATCTTCCATCCGATGTTATAAGTGCCCCTAGCTATTTAAAATTATCCACTTGGTTGAGAATTTCCCCTTCTATTTCTATGTCACATTTTGGTATCCCCATTTTCTTTGATATCACCATTGTTACTGTTTTCTTGATATTCAAGGAGAGTCCTTTCTGTGCACTCTCTGATACTACAATGTCCAATAATGGTTGTAGGTCTGTTGCATTATCCGCCACCAATACTGTGTCATCTGCATAGCGTATATTATATTATTGTTTATATTATATCCTCCGATTAGTTAGTTAGTTATCAGTTGGGGTATCTTCGTTGCACTCCGGACATGTCCATAGGTGCTCAGATCCTCCCCCCCCCCCCAGCATATGCATCAGCGTCCGGTGGCTAATAGTGCCAGTTCTGTGTTGGTTGACGAGGCGCTTTGTTTTCCCGATGTACCTCTCGCGTCTGGCTGTGCCGATTCTTACTCCCAGGTCTTTCATCCTGGAGAGCGATGTGGAATCACTGGCGTCAAAATCCTCTGTTCTCGCCATATCTTTAAGGGCGTTAATAACATCCGCACGATCCATGGGCTGGCCATCTACAGGGGGTGCAGAGCCAGCCAATTTATCAGCTCGTTCATTTCCCTCGACTCCCGCATGTCCCGGGACGAAGATGAAGGTGACTTTGCGGACAACAGACTTCCGCAGCGACTCAGTCCACTGTCTACGTACAGATCCAGCTTCGACCTTCTGAATCATGCTCATTGAATCACTTAGTACACACACGTTGGTATAATGCTGTGATTCCAGCCATATGAAAGCCTGTGTAACTGCCATCACCTCCATCGTCATGCTGCTCGTGGTCATAGAGTGGGCACCACTGGATTCTTGAACGGTCCGGCCCGCTGAAAGGGGCTGTAAATGCCCACGCACTTCTCTGCTGCTTTACAACAGATCCATCTGTATAGATGAGCACTTCTGAGTGATCATAGATGAGCGCGTTAACCTCTGCATTGACAGCGGCAGGGTTCTGCTCTCTGCAACGTCTGTCGAGTGTGATAATGCAGGAGAAGGTACACTTAAAAGCTGGAGGCATCGGCACCCATTCCTTGCCGGGGTTGATACTGGTAAGACTGCAGACCTGTCCGACGACATCTTCCGCCCGACCCATCCATGATTTGCCCCTCTTTAGCCTGTCACCCTTTTCTCTGAATACAGCGTCATGCAGAGGGTGCTGCTCATCTGCACTTATTTTTAAGTATGCACGAGCTCTCCAGATCTTGATCCTGTGTTCCATTGTCGGGAAGTCAAGGAGGTATCTCATTGCTACACAGCTGGTGTCTCTCGTGCAGCCCAAAATGATGCGCATGGCTTCGTTTTGTACCTTTTCAAGTCTTCCAATCTGTGTAGGGCTGACAGTGAGGATGGCCAGGGCATACTCGATGCGTGAAAGCATCTCTGAAGGACAGGCTACGATCAAGCCTCACGCCAAGATATGTCATTGACTGGGTTCTACTCAGAATGCTCCCATCCATTCTTACTGCCGGCAGGTCTGTTTTCACAATATGGTTGTTTAGTGAGAACCATGTAACCGTTGCCTTTGCAGGGTTGACAAGGGCATCGGCATCAGCACTCCGATTAGTATTCCTGGCTTTTCTTTGATCTCACATTATTACTTCGCTATATAGGGAGAAGAGATCGGGTGACAAGACACACCTCTGTCGTACTCCTAGCTTTATCTGTTCGTAACTACCCTCTTTATTTCCCATTTTAATTGCTGCTACTTGGTTCCAGTATATATTCTTAAATCTTTCCCATCAATGTTGATATCTTCCAACATTTTAATCAGCTCATCATGTTTTACTTCATCGAATACCTTAGTATAATCTATGAAGCATAAATATATGTCTCTCTGTTTCTCTATTGACCTTTCTATTAGTGTTCGTAAAATATATATTACATTCCAATCCATTTACGGCTTTAATTTGTTTCTTGCAGAACTTGCTGATTAACCTAACCCGCCTAACCTTATCAGAGACGGGTCGGGTCATGGAATGAAAAATGCAAAATAATTTTTCTACGATACAAAAACAAAATGGTTTCCGTGATGACAAACAGATTTCAGCCCGAGATGTTCGGACCAGAAATGCTCGGATTTGGGGCAGAATGGATGAATAATGAAGTGTCCACCGGAGTGAGTAGAGTATTGCTGTAACTATGGCGTTTAATTTTTGAAAATGCAAAAATATTTGAATTTAAAAAAAAACAGTTTGGTCAAATTCTGTGATAATAACCTGTTTCCGATACCTGAACTCGACAGTCTACAGTGTATGTAGGTTAAGTCTGCGTATAATAATTAATATAAATATTACCATATATACTAAATTAACCAATACGGCAGCGTATGAAAATACTTGCATTGCAGTAAACAACATGGTTATGAAGATTAAAGTTATATTAGAAAACGAAAAACACTAGCATTATTCCTTCAGCGATGTGAGGTGTCAGTTGAAACTTGAATTTTGCCATTTTAAAAATATATTTATTATATATGCTAGTCATGATTTTCAAATTGAGTATTTACAAATGTGACCACCACAGGTAGAAAGGCCTTTAAAAACGAAATCTAATGATGCCAAGACTTCAACATGTTCCCCATACTCTTTGCAACTCTTCAGTGTGTCCATTACCTCCATAACCTGTTTGCGCATGCAAGATTGTCTCAAACGGATATGAAAACTTACTTCAAAAATATGTTCCATCATGTTAAGTGATTAAAAAATAGTACAAGTATACAAATAATAAGTTATTAATAATCTTTAAATTTGTATTCTCTTTAACTTTAGTAGGTAAAATTGCACGTTTGAGCAAAGTCCAATCGATATTCGGAATTATTTGTGTCGACTGCCATCTTGGCTTTCCATTCACAAAAACCAAACAACATGAAACATCCCCGCACAAATAATTTTTTTAATACCACAAATGGAAGACAATTGGCGATGAAACTCTCCAAATATATCAAAGTGTCTATTCATAGAGCACTACGTGATTTGCCAAGTCACGTGACTTATCGTCAGTTTGTGGCTATATTACATATTTTCGTTGATTAGAAAATGTGTCGTCAGTAGCATAGTTGATAGTGCGCCCGCCTGATGAGCGGGAGCTCGAGGTTCGTTTCCTTGCCGGATAATTTAAAAAAAAAATTGTTCAGCAGTTAATTGGATAAAAGTCAAATGTCAATCGTTCGTTTCCTTGCCGGACAATTTTGTTTTTAATTGTTCAGCAATTAATTGGGTGAAAGTCAATCCTTTATCTCTTTGGGTATTTAGAATTGTGTTGTTTAAAGTGAGTGTAAGTTAGTTAGTCTTTCTTCTTGAGCCCTGACTTTACTGGACTTAGGTATCAGTACAGAGCAGGGTAGGTGGTCGCTTCTATAATCCCCAAGGACACTTCATTTTATGTCTGATGCCGCCTCTTTTGATACAAGTGCCAGGTCGATGGCCGTGTCAGGGTGCCCCGGTCTCATTGCCTGCCTAGTTGGTGTCCCATCATTTAGACAGACAATATCCGTCTCAAGCGAGGCCTCAGCAAGAGCAGTGCCCTGCCTGTTCTCTCCCGACCTGTCCCACTCTTTGGAGCGTGCACTGAAGTAACCACATAACATAACAGATAGGTAAATGAAAAACAAGTTCATTCCCTGCACCTCTTTACTCTCCTGACCCCACCCACTCATATCCAGTATTGAATGCTGTAAATCATCCTTGACCACCAGAGCCTGCGCATGTCTTCCCTGCCCAGTTGGGTTGATGTAACATGTATAGCCAGGGCACTTAAAAGAGTTCGTATTCAGTTCCTGTAACATCAGGACATCAAAATCGTAGACCAGTTTCTCCAGTATTTGTCCTCGTTGCTTTGCACTACGGCAATTCCAATACCCAACCCGTCCCTTTTCCTTCCCCCCTCTCCCCTACCTCTTCTCCTCCGCTCCCCGCTGGCTGTTGTCAAAGGTATCGAGCACAAAGCACGTACTCCGTTGCTTCGGCGATAATTCTTTGTATTATTCATAGTTGGTTAGGTAGGTGGGTAGTTAGACACGAAAGTGGTTAAGTAGGCAGGTAGGTGGGTTGTTAGACAGATAGATGGTTAGATAGGCAGATATGTGGGTAGGTAGACAGGTAGGTAGTTAAGTAAGCAGGTATGTGGGTAGCTAGGCAGGTAGGTGGATGAGTAGGTACGCAGGTAGATGGGTAGCTAGATCCAACCCGACACTCGCTCGTCGATCATCTGTGTTCCACCATAGCCAATTCATACATCTCTTTCAACCTCTCCCTGCAATACTCTGAACAGGCAGGTTGACCGGCCGAGCGACAGAGAGAGAGAGAGAGGCAGGCAGTCAGAGATACAGACAAATAAACAACGGATATATAAACTGGCAGACAGACAGCAGACAGATAGAGAGTCAGACACACGCATACATACACACAGAAAGTCAACCAGACATGCATATGGAAAGACAGACAGACAGTTTGTTAGATAGAGATTCAGATAGACATATATACAAATGGAAAGATACAAATAGACTTATAGAGAACAAGAAATCAGGCATGCTGTCAGACGGACAGAGACATCCAGACAGGCGGGCATGTAGAGAGACATACAGACAGGTGGACATAGAGAGGCATACAGACATCTCTCTCTCTCTTCTTCTCTATCTCCCTCCCCCTCTCTCTCTTTCTTGTCTTTATCACTTTTTTATGTCTTTCAACACATCTTTCTCGTATCTGTGTCTCTCACACTATCTTCATTATCTATCTCTCTCCTCTCTCTTTTCAACCCGCTTCACATATACCAGGTTTTCCTGCACTTTATATGCGTAGCATTTCCTTGTTTATTTGTTAATTCATGAGGCCAGTCAGTCAAAAGCCTGGTGTTTGTATTGCCTAACGACCCTAATCATGTCTCTCTGAGGTGACGCATATTACTGTCAGCTTGGACCAGAATTATCAGGACATAAATAGTAGGAAATAGTAGGTCGCTAACGTAAACAAAGATGGATGCCTGTAAACAGTAAGTGTACAGAAACGCAAGTTAACAATTCTTAAACTCGCCTGATATTTAAACAGCCATACTTCAACTAAGTATAAAGTATCGATTCATAGGGCCCTATGTATAAACAAAGTGTCTATTCATAGGGCCCTATGTATAAACAAAGTGTCTATTCATAGGGCCCTATGTATAAACAAAGTGTCTATTCATAGGGCCCTGTGAATAAACTCTCCCATTTGAAAATCCATAACAAAATATTCAAAGATTTACAAATACAGCTCTAGAAAATAAATTTACTTATCATGTATCAAATAATTACATTTATTTAAAAGGTCACGATAATTTCAACCAATCGCTGTGCGCGGAATATTAGACCATTTGAACTTAACCTAAGATGACGTCTGCTATTGTCACGTGATATATGAATGAATGAATGACATCGTAAGTATGAATGGTTTTTACAGCAGCCATTTTCGGGACACAGTGGATCATTGCGGGGTGGCACCGTATATCACTTCTGTTTTCATTTCGAGTCGTGGCACGACTGACCTCGCTACACTTTAGTAACATTTTCTGAATTGCTTTTTAATTATGCAACCTGCATAGTTAGATACCTCTTGAAAAAACAAATACAACGATACCTTATTCAAGTCTGTAGGTCAATTCTAAGCCGAAATATTGTTTGTGTGTCAGTTTATCATTTAATATGAACAAAGTGGAAAATACTATTTGAGCACTTTGACAAAGTGTGACTATGACCTAAACACTCACATCACTGTTGTTAACACATACACTAAAGGAAGATAAATGCTGCTGATTCATATAGACACACACAAACACAAATATATACACTGGCCTCGGCATGCGGTGATGTCAGTCTGTACACACATTCTGCACCTGCTATCTGTCAGCGCGAGGCAGCGAGCGTAAATCAGTTTTGACCAGAGAAAAGTTGCAAAGTTATCAACAATGTGGTTCGTGTAGAGTCATGAAAAATTTCACGTACATACTATAATGCGTGTTAAATGAAAATATGCAATTATTGGCATTGCAGTTGCTGTGAATATTCAATAACAATATTAAATGGTAATCACTAGAGTATGACAATGAAAACTGCTATTTCCCGCAATTGCAATACCACATTACAGCATGCCATCTTTATAATTTCAGTTTGAGATGGGATTGCCAACTCTAATAGTCAAAAACTACAAATTATAGATACAAATGGATGCTAAATTGAATAATACATACTAGAACAATACCCAAAGTCTAGTTAAAACGGAATTGATGGGTCTACTTACGTCTTATAAAGAGTGTCGGTAGACAGCAAGACGAGAAGTATAGATTTTTAGCACATGGAGGCAAAAACAATATCCAGTAATCGGTTTCTGTGTTAACTCTATCTTGAAATTTTCTTCTTCTGGGTTCATCCGGAGTGTTTTTTTTCAGATGTGATTGTGCTGTCTGGTTAGGCACCCTTGGGCTGAATTTGCAAGGAGCCATGTCGAGAGAATAGGAAGCTTGATGAACCAGATGAATAGTGTTTTTGGCAAAGAAAATTGGAAATGTTGCCTTTATGACACTGACACAAACAAATGGATCTGTGGGTAATGGGAACTTAGTAACTCCATCATGACAGTTACCCACCCATTCTT
Organism: Cepaea nemoralis; assembly: GCA_014155875.1. NCBI lineage: Eukaryota > Metazoa > Mollusca > Gastropoda > Stylommatophora > Helicidae > Cepaea > Cepaea nemoralis. Next base: position 106,225 of record JACEFZ010013726.1, read on the forward strand.
CACATCTGATTAAGATAAAAATGCCACTGAAAGGGATCAGATTTGAGTCACATTATGCTGTATTTCCAAACCTGCCTTCCTGAAATGCCTCCAGCAATAGCAAGGCCGCTGGGAGAAGTGTGTACAGCCCCAAGGAGAGCAATTTTATGATTATGAAGTGTACACATGCTGTTATAATATGTTTCTGTTGTCTGATGTGTTGTCTGATACTTCTTTCCTGTCCCAATGTGTGGATGCCAAACAGTACTTGTGTTGTAAACTTATCTATCCCTTGCTAGTTCACATTAATGAATATAGTCACAGTGAACTTCAGTAGTTGCTGCATTAATAGTTCTCCTAGCATTCTGCTTTTCTGAACAAATTCTCCAGTGATGTTTGTTATATTGAATACATGTTCTGTACCTACAGACAACAATTATGGCTACTCAGTATGATGGAGGTGTTGTGGTTGGTGCTGATTCTAGGACAACAACCGGGTGAGTTTTGTGTCAGTGTGATTCTGTTTTCACAACTTGTACACTCATGACTTTGATAGCTAATGCGACCATCTAGGAAACCAGTATTGTGACCACCTGCATGTGATTATGAAGGCCTAGCACCAGGAATCCCATGAGTATTATAATCCTGTAAATATATATGAGGGCAGTCCAAAATATACCAGACTAAACAGATTCAGTGCAAGACAAAAAGTAGGTTTGGACCAGATAAAAATGGGAAATAAGGGTGTGTCACAGTTGTGACTTAAAAGTTGTTAATATGGTAGCAGACATATATTATATAGCAAATTAAAGGGGGTTGCATAAGGAAAACTATAGTATATAAGCCTATGGCATAAACAGGAAGTCGCTTAAGATGATTAATCATCCCATGGCACTGAATCAGTTAACAAACACATTATTTTGCTTGACTTATAATTGAGTCAGGCTTGTCTCTGAAATAGTTCCCTTCACTTTTGATACACCACTACCACTGTGTGTTCCAGTTTTTTCGTGTGCCCTGGAAATAATTGTCTATGGTAGTATGCATGGCTTATAGCATATTTTCCATAATTCCTTATATGATCTGAAATCTGTGACTTTTAAGGGTGGATTTCAACTTTGGGAAGAAGAAAGAATACCGGGGCCAAATTGAATGTGCACATTACATTGGCTGTGAGACAACAGTCATTTTGTGCTTTGCCAAAAAGATATAAATATGTAGTGACATGTGTGCAGGTACTCATGACTTTGTGTACAACAGTTTCCCTCATGTCTGTTGCAGCATCTGTAAAAGTTGTACTTAATTTGAAACAGAACATCATGCAAATTCATTGTTCTTCAAGATCCTTTACTACAAAACATTTCAAAATTCACCAAGTGCACTACACATGCCTTCACTTTGTGGGAGTACAGCAATGACTAACTGTCGGGCCGTGATACAGCTGCTATTAGACTAAAGATAAATTTCACAGGTACCCAAGCGTGCAGTAACTTGGGACATTGCTTTAAAAGTGATTTATTTCCTTTTAGACTGTCCTTGTGCTGACAGGGTCTTATATGTTACTCCATGGAGTCTTCTTTACGAGGATGCCCAACTTCTCTGAATCCATGCATTCTCCATGAATTGTGTGGGTTTCAGGATGCACACATCTGTTGTGTATTGTTACCATTACTTGTCTGTCATGGGGCTGGGAGCTCTTCATACATTCACCATGCATACCAATGCCACAACCCAGTTTATAGACACACAGGTCCTGCTTCAAGAGAGGTACACACTAACATAACTGGCTGTGTATGACAGGCCCAACCCAGTTTATAGAAACACAGGTCCTGCTTCAAGAGAGGTACACACTAACATATCTGGCTGTGTATGACAGGCCCAACCCAGTTTATAGAAACACAGGTCCTGCTTCAAGAGAGGTACACACTAACATAACTGGCTGTATATGACAGTCCCAACCCAGTTTATAGAAACACAGGTCCTGCTTCAAGAGAGGTACACACTAACATATCTGGCTGTGTATGACAGGCCCAACCCAGTTTATAGAAACACAGGTCCTGCTTCAAGAGAGGTACACACTAACATAACTGGCTGTATATGACAGTCCCAACCCAGTTTATAGAAACACAGGTCCTGCTTCAAGAGAGGTACACACTAACATATCTGGCTGTGTATGACAGGCCCAACCCAGTTTATAGACACACAGGTCCTGCTTCAAGAGAGGTACATACCAACATATGTAGTTATGTATGTCAGTCCTAACTCAGTTTATAGAAACACAGGTCCTACTTCAAGAGAGGTACACACTAACATAAGAGCAATGCTTGGTGCATACTAGCTGAGGAAAGACCAGAGAAACTGTCTGTGGACTGTCATGAGAGCAATGCTTGAGGCAGAGGAGCTGATGAAAGACCAGGACTGTTGAGAGCAATGCTTATGTTAGAGTAATTAGAGCCGATGAAAGACCAGAGAAACTGTCCATGGACTGTGTTAAGAGCACATTACCTGATGAAAGACCAGAGAAACTGTATGTGGACTGTGATGAGAGCCATGCAGGAGGCGGAAAGCAGGTATTATTGTTTACTGTCATATGGTAGCTCCATCATATCTAAGACCTAACCTATAATTTCATTACATATGTACTGAAAAATCTTGATCTGTGCAGCAGTATTATACTGATACTGTTTGTTGATTCCAGGAGCTATATCGCCAATCGAGTGACAGACAAATTGACAAAGGTCACCGACTACATCTACTGCTGCCGTTCTGGGTCAGCAGCAGACACCCAGGCTGTGGCTGACTTAGTCAAGTACCAAATTGACTTTCACAGGTAATTTTGATGATTAAGTATAGCATGTTTTAGTAGGTTTTCTTTCCTAATAATTTTGCCAGGCCCGCAGCCTTTTGAGGGGCCTGCTGTTTGCGATTTATAACTGCTGTGGCATTTTAGAAGGGCGAAGATGAACGCAATTCGCAGTCATGCATGCCGTGGTTCGAAATGCAGCTGCGGGCTATTTGGAGGCAGACTGCCTTGATGTGGTTTTCATACAGTGGTATGAGTGCTGGTAGTTCAGAAAGCAACTAAGAATTCATTCATTCAGTAGCATCTCCTTTGCAGAACCTCACTCCCATAACAACCTTCCGGAAAACCTCTCGATCATAAGCAAGATGTCCTGCGTCCGATACACCCATCTGGAGATCATCCGCCACATCCTGCACCCATCTTCTCTTTGGCCTTCCTCTTCCTCTTTTCCCAGGCATATACCCTCCATTATTGTTCTCTCCAAACTTTCGTGACGTTTCAAGTGACCAAAATACCAATTTTTTTTTGTTTTATCGTTTTTAATAGCCAACCTTCTTCAGTATTCAGCTCTTGAAGTACTGATGCATTTGTTCTTTTCTTTACCCAAGATATTCTTAGAACTCGTCTATAAGATTTATATTCAAAGGTATTTATGCGCTGCTCAGCTTGTTTAGTAAGTGTCCAGGTCTCACAGGCATATGTTGCAATGGGAAAGATGCATGCTCTTAAAAATCTAATTTTTGTAGTTCTCTCTGTCCCATTCCATAATTTATTCAGTTGTTTTAGTCTTTGAAGAGCAATTGATAGTCATCGTTTAATTTATTTCATTGTGTCACCGTTGTTGGTAATCAATGACTCTTATTATGTTTTCTGTCATATGTGTTATGGTTTCTTGGCAAGTTTTGCAGAATGTAGTTTGCCATTGCTTTCCTTCTGGGCAGTGACTGCACTAGTCAGCGGCCATAGCCATTGTCTCTACTGATGAGATCATCTGCCTATCGCCGCAGAGTGTAAGACCATAACCAACAACAATCTGTTGGCTGCTCTCACACTCCATCCACCACCTGCTTCCATGGCTTCACGTAACCCTGATCGGGGGGCTAAACTGGTACTCCACCTTGCCCAAGGGTGTCCAGTAGACTTACGGAGGAAAGGAAGCATCTTACATCTCCTTTGAACTAAGAACTACTGAACGTAAACTTGCCAAGAAATCACAAACTGCTAAAAAACGGTGGGGTTGATTGCAACATCCTGTATAGGATATGCAACTAACTAATGGGATTGTTAAAGCTTACAACTTGCATAGAATCTCTGTTGTTTGTTTCCCTTCTCTGAGAAAGCTAGGTATCCGGTCTGGCAACATAAGCAATCAGGGTTACATGTTACATCATCTAAAGCCAATTGTTCTTGTTCAAATGTTCAGCACCATTCTGATTTCAACTCAGTGACTTCTGAACTGCAACTTGTCAGCCACATCTCCCCTAATGTTTTCAGCTTCCTTGTTCTTCATTCATTCAGCAGTTGTCAAGTTGACTGTTGCCGCTAGCAGTTGATAAAGGCAGATAAACAGCATAGGAATGAAAACATTATTTGTCTTGCTGTGACGATGAGTCATGAAAGAACAAGAGATAAATCTATAAATCAATCATGTGCCGTGCTGGAAAGCGTGGGCGGTCATGACTCACTATTTCACTCGATCACCAGAGTCGTGGATCAGCTCAGTGTTCCTGTCTCGACCATGCCATGTGGCCAAGCCATCCAGGTATTTACTTCTCGGTCTTCCCCCTGGTCTGTTCCCTTCGATCTTGCCAGTTGTCACCAAGTTCTCCAATTAATTTCTTCTCATAAAATGTCCACAAATTTTGACTGTCTACGTCTAATTTCTCTAATAAATTTACGAGTTGTCATTTGTCTCCTGTAGTACTTAGTCATTGGTTTTTCTGTCTGTACATGGTATTCTTTGCATTCTCCTCAGAAACCACATTTCTGCAGCAAGAGATAAATATCAATTGGCAAACCTTTGAGGCCACTAAGACAGTTCATAAATAAATACACACATATTGTTTGGCGTACATAGAAATAGGGGAAAAAATTAGAGACTAGAGGACGCACTAGACAACATAAAAATTGAAAGCTATAGTTACCAACCGGGATCCGAACCTTTCACCTCCAAATGACAACAGTACCTCGCTGCAGGAACAAGTGTACTTCGGCGCTTGACCAACAAGAGATTAATACCTGGATGGCTTGGCCATATGGCTTAATTGGTACAAGATCACAGTCCTGACTCAAGGATTTGATGATCGTGTGAGATGGCGAACCTTGACTGCTTATGTTTATCCCCTTGGCACATGATGATGAACAGGATAGAAGGATCACTTTCACTTTGACATGAGCACATCTATTTTTGGCTCTGTTGTGAGGGTGTTATGTTTGCAATTTGTAATCTCGCGTAGCGCGTTCAAAACACAGCTGCAGGCGATTTGGAAACAGACGACCTTGTGTTGGTTTCCCATACAAAAGTATGTGTGCCAGTCGTTCAGAAAGCAATAGCAAACTTTTTTTTTTTTTTAGCATATCCTTTACAGGACATCGCTGTTAACACCAGGCATCTTTCAGCTGTATGTCGATTTCTTGGCAAGATTACGCTCAGTAGTTTGCCATTGCTTTCTGAGTGAACTACTGAATGTAAATTTGCCCAGAAATCACCAACAGCCAAAAAATGCTTTGGTTGACTGCAATGCTCTGTAAAGGATATGCAACTAACTTTAAAATCTGATTTATATTAACTCTTAAAGTCAGTATTTGAGGCCAGTGTTTCTCATTGTTTTGTGACATGAGGCCACTATGTCTGGTTGGTAACTTTTACAAAATTTTTAATTTTTATTTGAATGTTATACTGTCACAAAGAGTAGGCCGTATGACCATTGCTGTGGTAAAATTGTTAGGAGATAAAACCTAGCAGTGGGTAGATAGAGCCCAAAACCTTGGATGGAAACTTTCTAGAGGAAGCAAACCATACATAAATGTATGCCAAAGTCACACACATTATGTTTTTGCCCTCGCTCACTTTGAACTCAAGCATAGTCCATACGCACTACTTCTAGCAGTGCTAGACTGAATATTGCGTGTGGAATAGCTTTCCCTATTAACAGTGTCTCTCACCATCAGAGGTACTTGTAATTTACTTCCCCAGGTCAAGGATGATAGGTCAACATTTTAGTCCAACTGTCCAGTGTAGGGATTGAACCCCGACCTCACATCAGCACACCGGATGTTTAAGAATATGCGTTCTTATCCATTTGACCATGCAGACCTATATGGGACACATTGACCTTTGAGGTGCATAACTAGGCATGATGCACTCCTCTAGAGGTGCACAGAAGAAGAACATTCATTTTTATGGGTAGGTTTCCTTACTTGGCCGGGGCAGTAGCCTATTCAGTCTGCTTGTTTGATTTCCAACTGCTGGGAGGTTGGTAACTGACACACCATGCCCACGTCGGAGGCCAGTGTTTCTCCTTATGTCTGCCATGGAAGTAGTGCCAGCAGAGGCAGGATATTTTTGTCTGATCAGTGAAGCTCTAATATCGGCCAGGCGTCATAAAAATTGGTACCAGAGAATTGTCTGGGAAGGCAACGGGATGATTCCCACCTCTTATGTTGTGGCCTAGTCCATGTGAAGGCTTAACATTTCATATCCCAGTGGCAGTATCTGCTATATCTACTGTCGCCATGTACAAGTACAGTGAATTATATTCATATACTGACTGACTCACTCACTGACTCACTGACTGACTGACTCACTCACTCACTCACTCACTCACTCACTGACTGACTCACTGACTGACTGACTGACTCACTCACTGACTGACTCACTCTCTCACTCACTCACTGACTGACTCACTCATTCACTCACTCACTCATTCACTCACTCACTCACTCACTCACTCACTTTCACATTTTGGTGATTGGGTTGCAAAGGATCACCTTCATTCCACATGAAGTGCTCCATTCTTCTTCTATAGGTCACCCTAGGAGGTTCTCAAGACTGTACACAAATACCATGTCACTGGTAAGAGCCCAAATGACCCATTTTAAGCTGGGTCGACCTGAAGCCCATATTCATTTGTGAAAATCCACCTCTGCGGGTTTAAGCATCGGCTGGCAGGCCAGCATGCTAGCTACCGTGCAACCATGGTGCCCAACCAGAAACATACATGCTATAAAATATTCTGTATTGTGGGTGTTTTCTGATTGTGGATTTATGCCTGGACATCAGCCTATTAAGTGTGATTTTAAAAATATGTCCAAGTGCCAAGAGGTTAACTGACACAGCATGTCACTTGTGCTCCTATGTTTTCTTCCTTGTCTAAGAAGGTTAGGTGTCATATCCACTACTCCTGGCTCAGATGGGTGCGGGGAGCATAAACATGTTTCATATTTTGTGAAAATATAAATAGCTAATTTCGTATCCAAGCTGTCTGAGCATTGTACCCCGAAGCCACTCCACCCTCCTACACACACAGGCACATACATTTAGTGTCATACTTCCACTTCTTTCAGAATGGAGATGGGCAAGGAGCCACTGGTGAAGACAGTGGCCAACATCTTCAAACACATGTGCTATGACTACAGGGACCAGATCACCGCCGGGATCATTGTGGCTGGCTGGGATAGTAAGGACGGAGGACAGGTATCTGGCTTCATGGTTTCAGTTGTCTGTGCTGGCAACGTTACTGTGGCTTGTGTGTTTGCGTTGATTGTTTAGGGCGTCACTCTGTGGGGGAATGGTGATGAGACAGTTTGTGTATAAGGAACATGATTGAGTTGTACATGCAATCTGAAGCGGTCATGTGTGCAATATTGAGATTACATGGCATGTGTATACTTTTTTAGTTGTATGTTTTGTAGAGTGTGGAGAGCTGTAGGTGTGAAAACATGATTTATCAAAACCTCAAGGACAAGACATATGACATTAATGGAAAATATCAGCAGAAGAATTGGAAAAGAGAAATTAGCCTTATGTAGGAAAATACTAATCAGAGAGGAAGGCGGGGAATGCTTAAATGCTGGGCAAAAAAATAATAATATGAGCCACACCAACTTATCAACATATCAGAGACAGAAGATTTGTGTCATGATGATAGATGCCATTTTCAGACCAGGCATCTGAAGAAAAGAATTGTGTGCACCAAAAGTATTGTAATATAATGCAACATGCAGTACAACATACCTGGACAAGAAGAGGCTGACAGACTAGCAAAAGGAGGAAGATTACATTAGCTTAATATAGATATAACCAGTGTGGAGACAAAGAGGCCCATAAAATGTTCATATTGAACCAAGTGGGAATAAGAGCAGTCTAGGCAACCAGAAAGATGATACACATAACTCTACAGAAGTGAACAAGTTAGAATCTTCAAACTCCACAAGGGATATAACAGGCTAAAGTAGAACATGTTTAATAAACTAAAGCTAGGAGATACTGATGAGTGTGACTGGAATTGGTAAGATAGTGGTTAAACAGCAGTTCCACGAGTGTCTAACATACACAGCAGAGAGAAAATAATTTTGGCTTACACCTACACCGTTTGAGGACAGACTATGGAGATATCAACAAGCTCAACTGACTGCTGCTTTCATTAAGTATATTCAGGTTGGTGTCCAAAGATTTACGAAGAAGAAGACTGTTGAAATTTGACACCACTTCTGATAATAGCAAACAGGGCTGTGTGTGAGGTTGACATAAGCATATTGACATACAGTGTGCTACAGGAGCGACATCTCTGCACTATGACATTGCTGATGGAGATGGGACACATCAATAAATCACACAGTAATTTCATATTTGTGAAGGATACATTTCCATATTTGTTGTCAGAGAATCACAGTTTTGTGAAGGATACATATTTGTTGTCAGAGAATCACAGTTTTGTGAAGGATACATTTCCACATTTGTTGTCAGAGAATCACAGTTTTGTGAAGGATACATTTCCATATTTGTTGTCAGAGAATCACAGTTTTGACTGTCATGTTTGTCTTCTGTAGGTGTATTCAGTTCCCATCAGTGGTATGCTCCAGAAGATGCCGTTCACGATAGGAGGATCAGGCAGCACATATCTGTACGGGTATGTGGATGCACATTTCAAGCCTGCCATGACCAAGGAAGAGAGTCTACAGTTTGTGGCTAATTGTAAGTTCATGAACAGTTTCAGTTGCTTTATGAACCTTATTATCGTAAGCCCTACAGTTCCAGCTACAAGTAGCTCACTGTGGGTGTGTGTGTGTGTGTGTGGGGGGGGGGGGACAGAGAGAGAGAGAGGAGTGATACTGGATGGACTAAGACACTGACATAGAGGAATATCTTCAATGGATTTAATACAGAGCACACAGGACCGACCAAGGTCTGTGGAGGAACATGTACATCTAAACTATTAGGCAAGGCACATGATGGTGATCATGCTGATTGACAGAACCTGTGTAAATATTCAACACTCTTGTCTGTTGTGTGCCCCTGGCCATTGACAGGTGAGTAGATCTGAAGTGGGACAGCCATCTGACCAAAACTGTATTTATACCAAATCCAGCTTTGTGCTCCAGAGGTCATGGTGTGTTTTTTAGACTCCGTTGTTCGGTTTGTGAGTGCAGTTTTCTCGGAGACTCTTGGGATTCGTCGTTGGAGTTGTGGAGTTTCTGTTTTATGCGATGCTTTCAGCAGGCTGCTGTGCAGGAAGAGACCAGGCTATAAGTCTGTTACAATGAGTATATACATGAAGTGGGGTTAACCGTGGTAAAACTGAAAATGCAATAAATAGAAGGAAAAAACAGTGTTGTAGGTTAGCTGTGCAATAACACAAACACAAATAACATAGGATAATGGGCAGCAAACTATCATTTGCAAGCAAAAGTTACTTGAATATCCTTTACAGGACGTTACAGTCAACACCAGCATTTGTTGTTGTTGTGATCTCTTGGCAAGTCTATGCTCAGTAGTTTGCCATTGCTTTCTGAACGACCGGCACTCATACCATTTCATCAGAAACCAATGCAAGGCGGTCTGCTGCCAAATCCATTTGTCAAAAATGGGTATGTGGGATTGCCAACTACGTCTGTAACCTCTTCACCATGGAGTCAGCGCAAGCAAAAATTAGAGCACTAAAGCAGAAGTTTACTGATATAAGTAGTGGTAATGAATAAACTTGTATTACTGTAAGATAGTGAATTAAAGGCACCACTGTGTGCCAAGCACAGCTCTGGGGATATGAGGACATCTCTGGTGTGCTCTTTGCTTTCAGCAAGAGTACCACAGAACAGGGTACTACTTACCCTGCCAGCTTAAACAGTTACTAAAGGCTAAGATGCCATGTGGATGTGGAAATCAAGGAGAAACTACCACATTATGTATCCCAAGACACTCACAATGGAAGCCAATAATGATTAAACATCACAATGGCCGTGGAAAGAACAGTGAAGGAAGGCAAGGTCCCAGGAAGACGATTCAGTGGGTGACTAGCGGAACAATGGGCATGGGGACATTGCAGGATGGACACAAGACATTGCAAAATGGACACAAGACATCGCAGGATGGGCACAAGACATCGCAGGATGGGCACAAGACATCGCAGGATGGACACAAGGCATCGCAGGATGGTCACAAGGCATCGCAGGATGGGCACAAGGCATCGCAGGATGGACACAAGGCATCGCAGGATGGACACAAGGCATCGCAGGATGGACACAAGGCATCGCAGGATGGGCACAAGGCATCACAGGATGGGCACAAGGCATCGCAGGATGGACACAAGACATCGCAGGATGGACACAAGGCATCGCAGGATGGGCACAAGGCATCGCAGGATGGGCACAAGACATTGCAGACACCTAGGAAATGAGGGTGCATGAGGCAGTAGAACTGGCAAGTGATTAATAAACTATGTGTGGGCCATGATGAGAGAGACATTCTGCAAAGGATCATCATATATGATGATGGTGAGTGAGTGAGAACATGCAACTGAATGTCAATTATTGATCAAGGCATGGGTCAGGTCCAGGGAAAGAATTAGGGAACTCTCTTGTAAAAAATGGATAAGAACACACGCTCTTAAACATCCAGTGTGCTCATGCTGAGATGCAGTGTTCAACCCCTACATCGGACAGTTGGACTAAAATGTTAACTTCTCGTCCTTGACTTGGGGACATAAATTACAGGTACTTCGGAAGTCAGAGTGGATTCACTTGATGGTGAGGGACACTGGTAATACAGAAAGCGAATCCACATGCAAAAATTCAGTCCAGCACTACAAGAGGTAGTGTGTATGTACTACGCTTGAGTTTAAAAGTGAGTGGGCACAATAAAAAAATTAAAACAAAATCACTTGATCAGTTGTCGTGAAGTCAACAAGTACATTATCATGAAGTCAATATTGATGCCATAGTTGTGTCTGGTTTTACAAGATGTATATAGGAATGAAATAATTATTGTTTGCCTCTACAGCCGTATCTCTGGCCATGAACCGTGATGGATCGAGCGGTGGTATCATCCGCCTAGCCTCTATATCCAAGGATGGAGTCGAACGACATGTTCTCACTGGCGACAGGATACCTCAGTTTTACGAGGATTATTAAATTACTGATAGTTTTGTTGAGAGACTGATATAATGGGGGAAAACTGGAGGATGTATTAGACAATAAAACATATGTGAACAAGTTAGGCACACCAAAGATCCATCACTGCAATCCAGAATGCAACATTTAGGTAACATTGCAAGTAATAAAGTGATATTTGATATGTCATTAAGTTTGACATGTTATTGAAGTCTTTAAATGTGACATGGCTGAAGCCTTGAGAGCCATTAAGCGTGACATCTCAGCAGTTATGTCATACAGTGTCATATCTCAACAGTTATTTATAGTGATCAGGTGTGATATGCCGGAAGTAATGAAAGTCATCTAGTGTAACATCTCAAAGGTTATAAAAGAAATAAGGTTCATAGTGGTAGTTTTCGGAAATCAAGCAATAAAATACACCCACATTAACCTAGAGGACTAAACCATCACTTTACAAGTCACAAAGCATAGAAATATACCATATTACAAACCATTAACCGGTCCATTGTAAAGTGTTAAAAGTATTTCATATGACAAGCCATAAATTCATCACATTGAACTTGTCCCATTTCAGGTCATAAAGCATGTTGCATTTTATGTGATATGGTAAACCTTAAAACACATTACATGACAATAAAATTTCACATTATTATATCACAAAATGTATTGTGGTCAATAAAATATGCTTTATATTATGTCTCACAACACTTAGAGTAGAAGAGAAGTTATGTACTATCACACTAGAGAGAAATGTATCTTCACACTCTAGAGTAGACTTTACCTTCACACTCTAGAGTAGACATTTACCTTCACACTCTAGAGTAGACATTTACCTTCACACTCTAGAGTAGACATTTACCTTCACACTCTAGAGTAGACATTTACCTTCACACTCTAGAGTAGACATTTACCTTCACACTCTAGAGTAGACATTTACCTTCACACTCTAGAGTAGAAATTTACCTCACACTCTAGAGTAGACATTTACCTTCACACTCTAGAGTAGAAAGTTACCTTCACACTCTAGAGTAGAAATTTACCTTCACACTCTAGAGTAGAAATTTACCTTCACACTCTAGAAGACATGTTATGTGTCACCACACCTAGGTATATTAAGATAATGAATGTGATGTTGTGGAATTAATATTGTTCTGTCGCATTGATAACTGTCACTTGATGTCAGCAACTGCTCAGTTTGTGAAAATAAACTTTATAAGAAAATATTGTTTCTTGGTTTTATGTGAAATACACTTTTTATTCCATTTATATTAAACACACTGCAAGTAACTTGCATACTTTTGAAATTCATGTGATAATCTCCACAGGACATCCATATGAATATATGTTGAAATACTGTGAAGTCTAAGTGGTTTTATAGAAGAATGCTGAAAATTAATTGGGCAGCCAAACAGCAATCTGGACATTTTGAGCGAAGCTAAGTCGCAAAGATTACTTACCACAAACATCAGAAAGAGGCAGTCTTCATTTTTAGCCACATCATAAGTAGACATAAACTGGAACATGTGACAGCTGGAAAGATTTGTGAAAAGAGACATAGATGAAGACCACATGAGTACATTTTTAAGTCTTGTTTCATGGAAACAAATTGATCCAGAGATCACAATTTGTGGAGAGGCATGATTGCCCACACCAGCCGGCTCGACACTGGATGATGATGTCTAAATACTCATTTTCTCACAACAGAAGAGTTCATGACAAGATGTTTTCTCAGTGATCATGAAATGCTCAGAAGAACCATAAATATGTAAAACAATGTATTTGAAAGTATTATTTGTAATGAGAAAAGAATCGTCTATGTCACACACAAACTAATTTGAGATGAAAATGCCAAACACTCATGTATGTATGCTTCAGTGCTGCTAAATACAAGCTTTCACAACTGTCAAACGTAAACATGATCTTCTGGCAGGGCATTATACAATGACTTTCATGAATAAATAATGGATGCATGTGGAAGAGGGATAAAGGGATATAAGCAAATGTTAGAAGAACACGAGTGTTTTGTTTATCTGTTGTCATGATAATATATGGGTCAGTGATAACGTCATCCAGAGGTTAGTTAGTTATTTGAATGTCCTTTACAGGATGTTGCAATCGACCCCAGCATTTTTGGCTCTCTGATTTACTAGGCAAGTTTACATTCAGTAGTTTGCCTTTGCTTTCTGAACACCGAAATTCATATATGGTTAAAATTCAGCACAAGATGGCCTGCTTCATCTGGAGGTGGGTGGTTTGGTAACATCCTAGCCGCAACATTGCCCGTTTCATGTGTCTTCTATTGGCAGTCTTTATCTTCATCTTCTGCAATGAGGGTTATTATTTATGCATTAATTATGATCATTTTCTGGACGTGGGCTGAGGTTTAATGTGCTCATACTTAAACTGTCTCTGGTGACCGCGACCTTGTGGGTGTATTCCACTCACGCGTCAGTTGGACGGAAATGTTGACTTCTCTTATTTGACTTAGTGACGTAATTTACAAACCACAAGTCGGAGTTTGTTCGCCTGATGGTGAGTGGTGCCTGTAATAGGGAAAGTTAACCCTCACTCAAGGCAGCCCATTGCACTCACTTGTGGTAGCAACTGGTTCCAAATTGATGTTATAACAGGGGGGTGCAGACTTGAGGGTGAGAGCCCAACTGACGAAAATAATCCCCATGGCTTGTGCATTCATCACGTCTGGTAGCAACAGTCCAACTCCTGGCCTTCACGTGGCGTAACTGTACTAACAAGAAAAGGGGTGACGTACATACATACATATCTGAATTCTAGTAAGACTACAGTCTACCCTAGCAAAAGCAAGGTGCTGAAGACAGGCCACAAGCAGAATTCTCACAGAGCAATCAGGATGCCAGGCAAACACGCGGTGAACATAGTGGCAACTACAAACAGTGGTAGCACGTGTGTGGATTACACTCAGAGCGCGTGCTGACAAAAATAAATATATATATTATATATCTGATGGTCTCAAGCGTTCCTTTAGGAGAAAAGCGTAGTAATAGAAATATCTTTGGTACCATGAGATAATTGATCGGTGACCTCATCATCTTATCTCATTCCTCGAGGTGAAGCCAAACAGTGGGAGAGTGCCCGTCGATCATCTCATCTATACCTTGCGGTGTCAAGGTGACGCATAACCAGCGGGAGAGTACCCGTCGATCATCTACATCTAGTACCTTCTGCGGTGTCGAGGTGAAGCATAAACACCGGGAGAATGCCCGTCGATCATCTCATCTAGTACCTTGCGGTGAAGAATAAATAGCGGGAGGATGCCCGTTTATGGGTTTTCATATATCGAGAGTACCATGGACTGACTGATTTTTGCGTTTGGATTAGCTTTCCCCGGTGTCTTTCGGCAGCAGGACTTCAGAGGTACTTGTAATTTTACGTCCCTAGTCAAGGACGAGGCCGTCCCCGTGGCGAAGGTGTTATGGCCGCTGTTCGTAATCTCGCTTACCCGCGTTTCGAAACATATCTGCGTATCCGCGTTTGCGCTGCGTTTTAACGAATTGTATGGGAGCCGGTCGTTCAGAAATCAATAACAAACTATTGAAAGTAAACTTGTATAACAGTGTGACCTGTTATAGTGGTTATATGACATTATAGGGCTAGCTGATGCGCAACGTAAAGATTAGTTAGTAAGCAGTGCACGGGTGAGCACCGTGATTTTGGGTTTGCACTGAGCGTGTCGTAGGGTGACAAATTAGTTACCAGACAGAAGCCGTTGTACCATCAGCCAGATAAGCAGCATACTTGGTTCACTTGGTTCCATCATGATTGAATTTGAGCATGCTTCAGTTTGTAAAATAAGAAATCACTGTCTTTTGTATACCACTGCCCTTTTGGTATGGAACAACAATAACAACAGAACTTATATTGCTGCGGAGTTTGCTTCACGTCATTTTAATCAGAAGTTGACGTTGGGAATTGTATCTTCTATACGACACGGCTTCCCTTGGTCACCCTGCTATACTTGCCAAGACATCAACAACAGCAGTAAAACGCTGGCATTGACAACAATGTCATGTAAAAAGAATATACCAAAAAAAAAAAAAAAAGTCCATGATGAGAAGGAGATGTAAGACGCCTCCTTTCCTCCGTTAGTCTACGGGACACCCTTGGGCAAGGTGGAGTACCCGTTTAGCCCCCCAATCAGGGTTACGTGAAGCCATGGAAGCAGGTGGTGGATGGAGTGTGAGAGCAGCCGACAGATTGTTGTTGGTTATGGTCTTGCACTCTGCGGCGATAGGCAGATGATCTCATCAGTAGAGACAATGGCTATGGCCACCGACTAGTACATCACTGCCCAGAAGGAAAGCAATGGCAAACTACCTTCTGCAAAACTTGCCAAGAAACCATTAACAACCATGAAAGAAAACATAATAAGAAAGAGATCTGGTGGCGAGACCCCTAGGCCAGGCAGATCAGATAACACTGGGGAAGAGTGTGACGCAGGGACCAGTACTAGTAATCGTGATGACGGAGTTAATCCTGACTGTGTTACCAAGGAAATCCCCTGTGTCAGACTAAGAAAACAGAGTGAGAATGGCAACGTGGAATGTGAGAAGTTTTGTATGAGGGAAAGCTTAAAGTAGTGTGTGATGAGATTGAGAGGTTAAACATTCAAATTTTAGGAATTAGTGAACATCGCTGGAGCGGCCAAGGGACATTTTACGACTGAAAATGGAAGTATTTTCATTTATTCTGGTAGAGATGTCGGAGGCCAGAGTGGAGTGGCATTTTGTTTAGACAAGACAACGCAAAAACTTTTAAAGGGATATAATCCAGTTAGCGATAGATCCTCACTATTAGACTTAAAAGGGCCCTCCCAAAAAAAAAACTCTCATACAGATATATGCACCTACTTCAACTGCAGAGGAGGACGAAATTGAAGATTTTTTACAACACACCCACAAACACATTAAATAAAATTGGTCTAATGATATAGCAATAATAATGGGAGATTTTTTAAAGCAAAAGTAGGTGCGGAAGAGCTTAAAAAGAGAGACCGTTTTTGGAAAATTTGGATTAGGAAAAAGAAATGATGCAGGTGACAAATTAATTGAATTGCCAGAAAATGAGTTAACGATAGTCAACACACTTTTTTTAAAAAATACCAAGAAGACTTTCACATGGAAGTTCCAGACGTTTTTTTCCAAAATCAGATAGATTATATTTTTAAAACATAGAAGTGGAATCAAGCAAAACATCTGCAAAACCCCACGAATGCAGACTGTGATACAGATCATCAGTTATTTGAAGCAGATCTGAAATTAAAACTCAAAAAGCTTACCGAGGACCAAGGCCACTGTCGTGTCCCCCTTTTTAAATGTCGTCCCTGGAGTGAGAGATCCGAACCCCATTTTAATATTATTTTTTTTTTTCCCCCCCAATTTCTGGAGAATCCACCAGCTTCCGTCCAACACACTCCATCAGCCTATGGAACCTTTTCCTATCACTCTCACACTGTCGTACTATGCCCCCCTTTCAACTTCCCCAACGCAACATACTCAACAATTCTTACTTCTAGAAATTTAAAAAAGATTAAATTTTTTTAAAATTAAAAGTGTACGGGGGGTTTTTTTGGAAGAAAAAAAGAAGGAAAAAAACAGTGTTGTAGGTTAGCTGTGCAATAACACAAACACAAATAACATAGGATAATGGGCAGCAAACTATCATTTGCAAGCAAAAGTTACTTGAATATCCTTTTACAGATGTTACAGTCAACACCAGCATTTGTTTTTTGTTGTGATCTCTTGGCAAGTCTATGCTCAGTAGTTTGCCATTGCTTTCTGAACGACCGGCACTCATACCATTTCATCAGAAACCAATGCAAGGCGGTCTGCTGCCAAATCCATTTTGTCAAAAATGGGTATGTGGGATTGCCAACTATGCTTGTAACCTCTTCACCATGGAGCCAGCGCAAGCAAAAATTAGAGCACTAAGCAGAAGTTTACTGATATAAGTAGTGGTAATGAATAAACTTGTATTACTGTAAGATAGTGAATGAAAGGCACCACTGTGTGGCAAGCACAGCTCTGGGATATGAGGACATCTCTGGGGTGCTCCTTTGCTTTCAGCACAAGAGTACCACAGAACAGGGTACTACTTACCCTGCCAGCTTAAACAGTTACTAAAGGCTAAGATGTCATGTGGATGTGGAAATCAAGGAGAAACTACCACATTATGTATCCCAAGACACTCACATGGAAGCCAATAATGATTAAACATCACAATGGCCGTGGAAAGAACAGTGAAGGAAGGCAAGGTCCCAGGAAGACGATTCAGTGGGTGACTAGCGGAACAATGGGCATGGGGGACATTGCAGGATGGACACAAGACATTGCAGGATGGACACAAGACATCGCAGGATGGGCACAAGACATTGCAGGATGGGCACAAGACATTGCGGATGGGCACAAGACATTGCAGGATGGGCACAAGACATTGCAGACACCTAGGAAATGAGGTGCATGAGGCAGTAGAACTGGCAAGTGATTAATAAACTATGTGTGGGCCATGATGAGAGAGAACATTCTGCAAAGGATCATCATATATGATGATGGTGAGTGAGTGAGAACATGCAACTTAATGTCAATTATTTGATCAAGGCATGGGTCAGGTCCAGGGAAAGGAATTAGGGAACTCTCTTTGTAAAGAGATTAACAATGTATATCACTTCACCATAAGGTCAGCATGGCCAAATGGATAAGAACACACACTCTTAAACATCCAGTGTGCTCATGCTGAGATGCAGTGTTCAACCCCTACATCGGACAGTTGCACTAAAATGTTAACTTCTCGTCCTTGACTTGGGGACATAAATTACAGGTACTTCGGAAGTCAGAGTGGATTCACTTGATGGTGAGGGACACTGGTAATACAGAAAGCGAATCCACATGCAAAAATTCAGTCCGCACTACAAGAGGTAGTGTGTATGTACTACGTTTGAGTTTAAAAAGTGAGTGGGCACAATAAAAAAATTAAAACAAAATCACTTGATCAGTTGTCGTGAAGTCAACAAGTACATTATCATGGAAGTCAAATATTGATGCCATAGTTGTGTCTGGTTTTACAAGATGTATATAGGAATGAAATAATTATTGTTTGCCTCTACAGCTGTATCTCTGGCCATGAACCGTGATGGATCGAGCGGTGGTATCATCCGCCTAGCCTCTATATCCAAGGATGGAGTCGAACGACATGTTCTCACTGGCGACAGGATACCTCAGTTTTACGAGGATTATTAAATTACTGATAGTTTTTGTTGAGAGACTGATATAATGGGGGAAAACTGGAGGATGTATTAGACAATAAAACATATGTGAACAAGTTAGGCACACCAAAGATCCATCACTGCATCCAGAATGCAACATTTAGGTAAACATTGCAAGTAATAAAGTGATATTTGATATGTCATTAAGTTTGACATGTTATTGAAGTCTTTAAATGTGACATGGCTGAAGCCTTGAGAGCCATTAAGCGTGACATCTCAGCAGTTATGTCATACAGTGTCATATCCTCAACAGTTATTTATAGTGATCAGGTGTGATATGCCGGAAGTAATGAAAGTCATCTAGTGTAACATCTCAAAGGTTATAAAAGAAATAAGTTTTTCAATTGGTAGTTTTTCGAAATCAAGCAATAAAATACACCCACATTAACTAGGAGGACTAAACCATCACTTTACAAGTCACAAAGCATAGAAATATACCATATTACAAACCATTAACCGGTCCATTGTAAAGTGTTAAAAGTATTTCATATGACAAGCCATAAATTCATCACATTGAACTTGTCCCATTTCAGTCATAAAGCATGTTGCATTTTATGTGATATGGTAAACCTTAAACACATTACATGACAATAAAATTTCACATTATATATCACAAAATGTATTGTGGTAATAAAATATGCTTTATATATGTCTCACAACACTTAGAGTAGAAGAGAAGTTATGTACTATCACACTAGAGAGAAATGTATCTTCACACTCTAGAGTAGACATTTACCTTCACACTCTAGAGTAGACATTTACCTTCACACTCTAGAGTAGACATTTACCTTCACACTCTAGAGTAGACATTTACCTTCACACTCTAGAGTAGACATTTACCTTCACACTCTAAGAGTAGACATTTACCTTCACACTCTAGAGTAGACATTTACCTTCACACTCTAGAGTAGAAATTTACCTTCACACTCTAGAGTAGAAATTTACCTTCACACTCTAGAGTAGAAATTTACCTTCACACTCTAGAGTAGAAAATTTACCTTCACACTCTAGAGTAGAAATTTACCTTCACACTCTAGAAGACATGTTCTGTGTCACCACACCCTAGGTATATTAAGATAATGAATGTGATGTTGTGGAATAATATTTGTTCTGTCGCATTGATAACTGTCACTTGATGTCAGCAACTGCTCAGTTTGTGAAAATAAACTTTATAAGAAAATATTGTTTCTTGGTTTTATGTGAAATACACTTTTTATTCCATTTATATTAAACACACTGCAGTAACTTGCCATACTTTTGAAATTCATGTGATAATCTCCACAGGACATCCATATGAATATATGTTGAAATACTGTGAAGTCTAAGTGGTTTTATAGAAGAATGCTGAAAATTAATTGGGCAGCCAAACAGCAATCTGGACATTTTGAGCGAAGCTAAGTCGCAAAGACAACATATCACAAACATCAGAAAGAGGCAGTCTTCATTTTTAGCCACATCATAAGTAGACATAAACTGGAACATGTGACAGCTGGACAGATTTGTGAACAGAGACATAGATGAAGACCACATGAGTACATTTTTAACAGTCTTGTTTCATGGAAACAAATTGATCCAGAGATCACAATTTCACAATTTGTGGAGAGGCATGATTGCCCACACCAGCCGGCTCGGCACTGGACGATGATGTCTAAGTACTCATTTTCTCACAACAGAAGAGTTCATGACAAGATGTTTCTCAGTGATCATGAAATGCTCCAGAAGAACCCATAAATATGTAAAACAATGTATTTGAAAGTATTATTTGTAATGAGAAAAGAATCGTCTATGTCACACACAAACTAATTTGAGATGAAAATGCCAAACACTCATGTATGTATGCTTCAGTGCTGCTAAATACAAGCTTTCACAACTGTCAAACGTAAACATGATCTTCTGGCAGGCATTATACAATGACTTTCATGAATAAATAATGGATGCATGTGGAAGAGGGATAAAGGGATATAAGCAAATGTTAAAGAACACGAGTGTTTGTTTATCTGTTGTCATGATAATATATGGGTCAGTGATAACGTCATCCAGAGGTTAGTTAGTTATTTGAATGTCCTTTACAGGATGTTGCAATCGACCCCAGCATTTTTTGGCTCTCTGATTTACTAGGCAAGTTTACATTCAGTAGTTTGCCTTTGCTTTCTGAACACCGAAATTCATATATGGTTAAAATTCAGCACAAGATGGCCTGCTTCATCTGGAGGTGGGTGGTTTGGTAACATCCTAGCCGCAACATTGCCCGTTTCATGTGTCTTCTTTTGGCAGTGTCTTTATCTTCACCTTCTGCAATGAGGGTTATTATTTATGCATTAATTATGATCATTTTCTGGACGTGGGCTGAGGTTTAATGTGCTCATACTTAAACTGTCTCTGGTGACCGCGACCTTGTGGGTGTATTCCACTCACGCGTCAGTTGGACGGAAATGTTGACTTCTCTTATTTGACTTAGTGACGTAATTTACAAACCACAAGTCGGAGTTTGTTCGCCTGATGGTGAGTGGTGCCTGTAATAGGGAAAGTTAACCCTCACTCAAGGCAGCCCATTGCACTCACTTGTGGTAGCAACTGGTTCCAAATTGATGTTATAACAGGGGGGTGCAGACTTGAGGGTGAGAGCCCAACTGACGAAAATATCCCCATGGCTTGTGCATTCATCACGTCTGGTAGCAACAGTCCAACTCCTGGCCTTCACGTGGCGTAACTGTACTAACAAGAAAAGGGGTGACGTACATACATACATATCTGAATTCTAGTAAGACTACAGTCTACCCTAGCAAAAGCAAGGTGCTGAAGACAGGCCACAAGCCAGAATTCTCACCAGAGCAATCAGGATGCCAGGCAAACACGCGGTGAAAATAGTGGCAACTACAAACAGTGGTAGCACGTGTGTGGATTACACTCAGAGCGCGTGCTGACAAAAATAAATATATATATATATATCTGATGGTCTCAAGCGTTCCTTTAGGAAGAAAAGCGTAGTAATAGAATATATCATTTGGTAACATGAGATAATTGATCGGTGACCTCATCATCTTATCTCATTCCTCGAGGTGAAGCACAAACAGTGGGAGAGTGCCCGTCGATCATCTCATCTTATACCTTGCGGTGTCAAGGTGACGCATAAACAGCGGGAGAGTACCCGTCGATCATCTCATCTAGTACCTTGCGGTGTCGAGGTGAAGCATAAACACCGGGAGAATGCCCGTCGATCATCTCATCTAGTACCTTGCGGTGAAGAATAAATAGCGGGAGGATGCCCGTTTATGGGTTTCATATATCGAGAGTACCATGGACTGGACTGATTTTTGCGTTTGGATTAGCTTTCCCCGGTGTCTTTCGGCAGCAGACTTCAGAGGTACTTGTAATTTACGTCCCCTAGTCAAGGACGGCCGGTCCCCGTGGCGAAGGTGTTATGGCCGCTGTTCGTAATCTCGCTTACCCGCGTTCGAAACATATCTGCGTATCCGCGTTGCGCTGCGTTTTAACGAATTGGTATGGGAGCCGGTCGTTCAGAAATCAATAACAAACTATTGAAAGTAAACTTGTATAACAGTGTGACCTGTTATAGTGGTTATATGACATTATAGGGCTAGCTGATGCGCAACGTAAAGATTAGTTAGTAAGCAGTGCACGGGTGAGCACCGTGATTTTGGGTTTGCACTGAGCGTGTCGTAGGGTGACAAATTAGTTACCAGACAGAAGCCGTTGTACCATCAGCCAGATAAGCAGCATACTTGGTTCACTTGGTTCCATCATGATTGAATTTGAGCATGCTTCAGTTTGTAAAATAAGAAATCACTGTCTTTTGTATACCACTGCCCTTTTGGTATGGAACAACAATAAACAACAGAACTTATATTGCTGCGGAGTTTGCTTCACGTCATTTTAATCAGAAGTTGACGTTGGGAATTGTATCTTCTATACGACACGGCTTCCCTTGGTCACCCTGCTATACTTGCCAAGACATCAACAACAGCAGTAAAACGCTGGCATTGACAACAATGTCATGTAAAAAAGAATATACCAAAAAAAAAAAAAAAAGTCCATGATGAGAAGGAGATGTAAGACGCCTCCTTTCCTCCGTTAGTCTACGGGACACCCTTGGGCAAGGTGGAGTACCCGTTTAGCCCCCCAATCAGGGTTACGTGAAGCCATGGAAGCAGGTGGTGGATGGAGTGTGAGAGCAGCCGACAGATTGTTGTTGGTTATGGTCTTGCACTCTGCGGCGATAGACAGATGATCTCATCAGTAGAGACAATGGCTATGGCCACCGACTAGTACAATCACTGCCCAGAAGGAAAGCAATGGCAAACTACCTTCTGCAAAACTTGCCAAGAAACCATGTAACCATGAAAGAAAACATAATAAGAAAGAGATCTGGTGGCGAGACCCCCAGGCCAGGCAGATCAGATAACACTGGGGAAGAGTGTGACGCAGGGACCAGTACTAGTAATCGTGATGACGGAGTTAATCCTGACTGTGTTACCAAGGAAATCCCCTGTGTCAGACTAAGAAACAGAGTGAGAATGGCAACGTGGAATGTGAGAAGTTTGTATGAGGGAAAGCTTAAAGTAGTGTGTGATGAGATTGAGAGGTTAAACATTCAAATTTTAGGAATTAGTGAACATCGCTGGAGCGGCAAGGGACATTTTACGACTGAAAATGGAAGTATTTTCATTTATTCTGGTAGAGATGTCGGAGGCCAGAGTGGAGTGGCATTTTGTTTAGATAAGACAACTGCAAAAACTTTAATGGGATATAATCCAGTTAGCGATAGAATCCTCACTATTAGACTTAAAGGCCGTCCAAAAAACACAACTCTCATACAGATATATGCACCTACTTCAACTGCAGAGGAGGACGAAATTGAAGATTTTTACAACACACTACAAGACACATTAAATAAGATTGGTCATAATGATATAGCAATAATAATGGGAGATTTTAATGCAAAAGTAGGTGCAGGAAGAGCTTAAAATGAGAGACACGTTTTAGGAAAATTTGGATTAGGAAATAGAAATGATGCAGGTGACAAATTAATTGAATTTTGCACAGAAAATGAGTTAACGATAGTCAACACACTTTTTAAACAATATCCAAGAAGACTCTTCACATGGAAGTCTCCAGACAGTTTTACCAAAAATCAGATAGATTATATTTTAATACATAGAAGATGGAGATCAAGCATAACATCTGCAAAAACCCTACGAAGTGCAGACTGTGATACAGATCATCAGTTATTAGAAGCAGATCTGAAATTAAAACTCAAAAAGCTTACCCGAGGACCAAGGCCACTGTCGTGTCCTCCTTTAAAGTGTCGTCCCTGGAGTGAGGAGATCCGACACCCACATTATAATATTATTTTTTTTTTCCCCTCAATATTCTGGAGAATCCACCAGCTTCCGTCCAACACACTCCATCAGCCTATGGACACCTTTTCCTATCACTCTCACACTGTCGTACTATGCCCCCTTCTCATACTTCCCCAACGCAACATACTCAACAATTCTTACTTCTAGAAATTAATAAAGATTAATTTATTAAAATAAAAGTGTAACGTGTATGAGACGTGTATGCGAAGAAAATGTGTGACGTGTTCTATAAAGTGTAGAGAATCTGACTCTCAGACATCAGATCAGTCCGCTGATCACAGCAAAGATAGACCACAGCACGTTACGTCAGAACAAGTACGTCTCACCCGTTGCCGGAACCATCCTGCCGGATACTGCTTTGCTTCTGTAGACCTCTGGTAATCCCATTTCATGAACATGAGAAATAGACACCGGTGGTATGAACAGTTACTTATGGACCGGATTCACTCTACACAATGTCCGTTCCTAATGTTCTCTAACCAACTGCACAAGTTCTTTTCTAGTGTTTACACAGTTAGTAAAGTTAAGTGTTAGTCGACAGATCATCCTCGTTGCACATCGAACCATTCAGTCCGCAAGTGCTAATTACTAATGTTAATTGTTACTGTACTAACACTAGTTACTCTTAACCGGTTCTCGGTTCGTTACCACTGTTTAATGCTGTATGGTGCAACTGTAATCTTCACTATGTTGGGTGAATCAACCTCCCTCTAGCTTTTAATCACGTCTGTAAGCAATCTTTATTGATTGCCGAACTGGTGTTCTTCCGACTGGGATTTTCTTCCTTCCCAAAACTTTATTGAGCTTCCTTGGATCTGGTAGGGAACCTAGGATAGAAACAACACACCTGGTGATAGTACTAGTTCATGATTCTTTCGGCTGAGTGTAAGCCTATCACCTTGCTTAATGATCGTTAGCTAACTAGACTTAGTCATAGAGCAGATTAGCTACCCACCTAGAGTCGAATCAGGTTATGACAAAGAAAAAATCAGCAAACAGAATGTGGAACCCCTCCCACAAGGGACACCTACGGGAAATCCCAATTATCCCTCATTACTCAATTCTCAACTAGTAAAGCTTATCAACACTTCACTAATCTATTCTAGCTAACAGAGTCAAGTATCACTTCCCTACTCTAGCTAGTTTCCACTAACAGTGCTAATCATCACACTATAGTTTAACAAGGCTACTGCCTAAAGTAATTATAACGAATATATTATAATAGGTTATACCTTAAATGGCACCACTGCAGTCCTATCAATCATATCTACATCTGCCATTATAGGCACGTGTAAAATTAAGTCACTAATTAACACACGGTAGATATTATTTCCACTAGGCGCTGCCGTGCCCTGGCACTCTGACTAAAGCATAATTTCAAGTCCTCCCTAGCTGGTCCCAACTAGAGTTTATATGGCAAACTACCAAAGTTGTCCACGTGACTTTATCCTCTTCTCCCCCACACAGGTGTTATTTGGACATATCAACCATTTGCAAGGATCTATTTTTCCGGGCTTAAATCCTGTCAAAGTTGTCAGTAATTGTTAAGATTCTCAAAACAAGCCAGCGAATTTTATGACGACTTCCAACAAACAGTTGTAAATAACCCCGTCAACTCTTCATGTTCCGGAAACCAAGAATTGACATATGTACTGTTTTCTCCCTACTAAGTACTTCCGTTTTACATCTGCCATTGTGATCTCACGGCTTCCATCTGCATTCAAATGTTGACAAACTTGTCAATCTTCTGTTCCGTGGTGACAATATATGTGATTCTAACTGGTAATGAACTGCCAACTCGGTGTATCCCTTCCTTCTCACTCAACACCAAATGTGTAGATGGGCTGACCCCACTGCTTCCATTTACATTCAAATGTAGACAAACTAATCAAGGCGATGCCAGGACCTGTCACCATCAACACCGACCGTTCCAAATCCGTTATAGATGTACACGTGCAGCTACAAATATTGTCCTGAGATTTTGACATCCGCGGTGTTTTTCCAGTTAGTAAAATAATGGTGCTGAAAATACACGCCAAGCAAACGTCGGGAATATTTATCTGTTTAACTCATGGCAATCTCGCGACATAGGCCCCCTCTTAAGAGAGTAGTCCATCTCACTCTCCTCCACCATGAGTTAAATCCAGATAATTCATTCCTCTTCTTCAGGAGCTGGGTGTCTTGACAAGAAATCCGCTCCAACATTCTCCTTCCCAGGAATGTACTCTACTGTGAAATTATACGGTTGAAGTAACAACGACCACCGCATCAAACGTGCGTTGAGCTTCTGAGAAGTAGCCAGGAACATCAGGGGCTGATGATCCGACTGAACCCGAAACTTAACTCCATACAAATATGGCTGAAATTTTTGCACTGCCCATACGAGGGACAAGCATTCTCTCTCGACGGTTGAATAATTCCTCTCCGCCTGTAGAAGTTTCTTACTTGCGTATGCCACAGGTTTCAAAACCGAAGCATCGTCTTTTCCTTCCTGTAACAAAGCGGCTCCAATTCCAATCCCACTCGCATCCGTTCTCAACACAAATGGTTTGGAAAGGTCAGGGAGCTGTAATACAGGTTTGCTGACCAAGGCCTCCTTTAACTGACTATAGGCATTCTCACATTCTGGTGTCCAAATGATTTGATCCGGGAATCCCTTTTTCAAGGTTTCGGTCAACGGAGCTCCCAGTTCCGTGAAATGTGGGATAAATTTGTGGTAGAACCCACACAACGAGAGAAAAGATCGCACATCCTTCTTCGTTTTTGGCCTTGGTGCATTTCTGATTTTCTCCAGGTTCTTCTCTTCTGGAACAATGTGTCCTGGAGTGATGGTGTGACCTAGAAATTCCAGAGTCTGGTAACCAATCATGCACTTGGTTGGACGAGCAGTAAGCCCTGCTTCCTTGAGCCTATTAAACACTCTCTCCAAGGATTGTAAGTGGTCATCCAGGCTGTCACTGGAAATCAGAATATCATCCATAAATGAGATGATGGACGGATCCTGTAACGGATCTAGTAAAGTCCTCATCATGCGTGTAAACACACTAGGTGCATTGCTAAGTCCAAAGGGCATGACCTTAAATTCGTAGTGTCCACTGGGTGTACTGAAAGCTAACAGTGGTCGAATCTCCGGTTTGACTGGTATCTGATAGTACCCCCGACTCAGATCCACCTTTGAAAAGTACCGAGCCTTATGGAGCCTAGCGAATAGCTGAGTTGGATTCGGCAAAGGTTCCACCTGAAACTGTGTATGACTGTTCAGCAGTCGGTAATCTATACACAACCTGTGTTCTCCACTTGGTTTGCGTAACAAAACTACCCCCGCATTGTATGGGGATGTGGATGGTGCAATCACGTCATCCTCCAGCAATTTTTTTTATTTCCTCCTCCAGGGCCTTTTCTTTAGAGAATGGCACTGGGTAACCTTCTGACGAACCGGCTCCTGTGTGGTCAAAGTCATCTCAAACTCCACCAACCTCGTTCGTCCAGGTTTATCAGTCAGTATCTCCTTATGAGACTTGAGAACCTGGGTTATCCTTTCCCTCTCCTGGGAGGTCAGATCAGGGTTCACTTGTACATCCCTATAGGTTTCCTGGTGTACTAAGGGATATTCCCTGCCCTCGCTGGTTCCCACTTCTGTCTCCACTGCAACTGCCATTGCCATGAGGTGAGCTGCCTTGTCTCCGGGTCTCTCTTCGTATTTCCGCAAGAGATTGATATGGAAAATCTTCGACTTTCCCCGGATCCGGATTTGATAGTTGGTTCTGGATATCACCCTTTCCACGGGAAATGGTCCTTGCCAACCTATCTCCAGTTTGTTGTTTCCCGTTGGGAGTAGCAACAAGACTTTATCTCCCACCTCTAGAGATCTTTCTTTAGACCTACGGTTGTAGTAAGCCGCATGTCTTTTCCTGGCCTTTTTCAAGTTTTGATTTGCCAGAGTCCATCCCTTGTGGAGTTTTTCTTTCAGTTCCTCCACGTATTGATAGGATGAGATCACTTCTTCTGACGTCCCCTCTTCAGTCCAACTCCTCAACATGGCTTCCAACGGTCCTTTGATTGGACGACCAAACAGCAACGTAGCGGGTGGTAGTCCTGTTGAGCCATGAGGAACTTCCCGATAGACAAAGAGTGCTGCTGGGATATATTCATCCCACCTATCAGGTTTTTCCTGCGCTAATTTCCTGAGCATTGTCATCAACGTGCCGTTGAAACGCTCTACTTGTCCATTGGCTTGAGGGTGGTAAGGGCTGGTATGTATGTGGTTAGAGTGAAACACCCTAAATACCTCCTCCATGAGTTTTCCACAAAACTGAGATCCATTGTCCGTCAGAATTTGATCCGGAAAGCCTAATCTGGTAAAGGCCTCCATCAGTGCGTCCGCCACTCTTTTCGAGTTAATCGTGGTCAACGGTATAGCCTCACCCCACATTGTACAGCAATCCACCATTGTGAGTATATACATGTTCCTCTTCCTAGTCCTGGGAAGTGGACCCACGATATCGATGGCTACCCTCTCGAAAGGAGAGTTCATGATGGGCATCTCACCCAACATCACCGGTGCTGTCCAGTGTTTCGGTGCCACCCTCTGGCACTCAGGGCATGACTTCACATACCGACGCACATCATCTGTCATTCCCGGCCAATAGTAGTAGCAGGAAATCCGCTGCATGGTGGCGGCAATACCCATGTGTCCACTAAAGGAGATGGTATGCCCCATATGAAGAATCTGGGACCGATGAGCTTTCGGGACGACCAACTGACCGTATAGGTTGTCTCCCCTTCCTGCTCTCCTGTAGAGTATCCTATTCTTCATGTAGTACTGCCCCCGTCCTGGTGGATCAGCACTTTTCTGCAGCTTTTTGTAGCAAGGACGTAAAGTATCATCCTCACTCTGGGCAGTTCGTAGCTCCCCCGGCATTGGGTTAGTCACAATTGCGTCTGCCTCTTCCGTTTTCGCCTGAGAGCGAGTCTGCATTGCTCCCATATGAATAGGCTCCCTGGGCATTCCCAGAAAGACATACCGGCAACCTAGGATGACTGGAAAAATGGGATCGGTCAATACAGCGGCCTTGATGGTGCCGGTGACGTACCGTGACCGAATCTCCACATTAGCAATGGGCAACTTCATGACTACAGCACTCTTCTGTGCAGGCTGTATATCCAAGGTTTCACCTGTGAATTGTTCTGGATGTACTAGATCCGCAGAAATCACGGCCTCCCCGTCCAGTCCTGTGTCGTATAAACACTCCACTTGACGACCGTTAACCTCTACCAATTCCACTACAGGTGGTTTTTCCTGGTCTGGAGTCTCTTCCTCGGTCTCGACCTGTTCGGTGGGCTCCACCTTAGGTTTTCCTGAGCACACGACGAATTGAGTGTCTCCTGACTTTCCCCTGCAGTCAATAGCATTGTGCGTGTTTGACTTGCATTCGTTGCACCATTTCCCTGTCCTAGATTTTCTATTGTCGGACTTGAATGAGCTCTCCTGGTGGCGAGCTTCCTTGTTGACCTTGGCATTTTCCGTGACAACCTCCTTGGAAGTCACTTGACATGCTGCAAAATGAGGGTTCTTAGCCTTCGATTTGCAGTCCCTCGTATTGTGAGAGGGTGACTTACAAATTGAACACCACTTCTCCGACCACGGTCGTTTAGGTGTAGAGCTTGAGGTGCTCTTGCTTCCCTCCTTCTTCTTCTCTGAATTATCCTCTGATTTTTGCACATAAGGTTCCCACTTTTTGGTTCCTGAGTTTTTGGCTTTCTTCTTGTCATGTTTCTCTTGACTTTTGGTGTTGGTTGAAAGGTTTTCCCCTACCTCCCCATGTACCTCGACGAACCGTTCTGCTAATTTATTCACGAGGTCAATACGTTCCGCTCCTTGTTCTCCCAGGAACGTCCTGAGAGGTTTAGACATTTGCTTCTTCAGCTGGTCGACCACCATGAGCTCTTCCAGACTCTCATAGTCATGTGCGAACCCAGCCAAATCCATCCACTTATGGAGATAAGATTTAAGACGCAAACTGTAGGCGGCAAACAACTCTCCCGGTTCTCGTTTCGCTGCTCGAAATTTTTTCCGGTAGGTATGCGATGTAACCTCGAATCGTTTCAGCAGAGCCGTCTTTAACTCATCATAATTGTTCTCATGTCCTGGTGGCAGGCGAGTATAAACCTCGTATCCTGTCCCGCGTAATCCCTGGGATAGCTTAAGATTCCATTTGTTACGCTCCAGACCCATAGCAACTGACATAGCCTCGAAGCGTTGAAGGTATTGATCAATCTTCTCTTTGTCCTCCTCGTAGACCGCTAAAGGAAACTTCATAGCATGGTACCCATGTCCACCTACTGGTGTTGATCCTGGGATGGAGGAACCTCCAACTGCTCCCT
Source organism: Cepaea nemoralis (assembly GCA_014155875.1). Taxonomy (NCBI): domain Eukaryota; kingdom Metazoa; phylum Mollusca; class Gastropoda; order Stylommatophora; family Helicidae; genus Cepaea; species Cepaea nemoralis. The sequence continues at coordinate 136,679 of JACEFZ010013726.1, forward strand.
CAGTTTCTCCATTAGATTGACTCTTCAACTCGAGTTCCCTCATCCGGTACTCGTGCTCCCTTTTCTGTGCTTCCTGTTCAGCTTCTAATTTCCTAGCTGCTTGCTCAGCTTCAAATTTCCTAGCTGCTTGCTCAGCTTCCAATTTCCTAGCTGCTTGCTCAGCTTCCAATTTCTTAGCTGCTTGTTCCAACTCCATCCTTCTTAATTCCAGCTCGGCCTTTCGATCATCCCTTTCTGCTTGACGATACTCTCTCTCCACTTCCTGTATGTAATCCGTTAGAGCAGACCCCGCCAATCCCATTTCTTCCCCCCTTTCCTTTAATTCTAACGTGCTAAGTTTAGGGGTGGCCATTATACAGAGAGGTAAGCTAGCAGGTCTAGTACAATATAACTGCAAATTACTATACCGATATATGAACAAGTACTATAAATCTCGATATTACCACACACAGTACATTCACTCAGTGACAAGAGTAGAATCAGGACCACAGACCTATGCAGACGTGTGAAGTGTGAACAGGTAAGATATTAATCCTAACCCCTATCCACATTCACTCTAGCTGGATTCTCCAAAATGATATCTCCCTCTTATAACTAAGGATCCCGTGTCAAAAGACCCCGTTGTCAGAAGATCCCCCTGTCAAACGTTCCTGCTTGCAGGAGATCTCGCTGTCCAAGGATTCCGTTTACGGGAGATCCCGCTGTCCAAGGATCCCGTTTACGAGAGATCTCGTTGTCCAAAGATCACGTTTACGATAGATCCCGCTGTCCAAAGATCACGTTTACGAGAGATCCCACTGTCCAAATATCCCGGACGAGCCCCCAATAATGTCGTGTCCTCCTTTAAAGTGTCGTCCCTGGAGTGAGGAGATCCGACACCCACATTATAATATTATTTTTTTTTTTCCCCTCAATATTCTGGAGAATCCACCAGCTTCCGTCCAACACACTCCATCAGCCTATGGACACCTTTTCCTATCACTCTCACACTGTCGTACTATGCCCCCTTCTCATACTTCCCCAACGCAACATACTCAACAATTCTTACTTCTAGAAATTAATAAAGATTAATTTATTAAAATAAAAGTGTAACGTGTATGAGACGTGTATGCGAAGAAAATGTGTGACGTGTTCTATAAAGTGTAGAGAATCTGACTCTCAGACATCAGATCAGTCCGCTGATCACAGCAAAGATAGACCACAGCACGTTACGTCAGAACAAGTACGTCTCACCCGTTGCCGGAACCATCCTGCCGGATACTGCTTTGCTTCTGTAGACCTCTGGTAATCCCATTTCATGAACATGAGAAATAGACACCGGTGGTATGAACAGTTACTTATGGACCGGATTCACTCTACACAATGTCCGTTCCTAATGTTCTCTAACCAACTGCACAAGTTCTTTTCTAGTGTTTACACAGTTAGTAAAGTTAAGTGTTAGTCGACAGATCATCCTCGTTGCACATCGAACCATTCAGTCCGCAAGTGCTAATTACTAATGTTAATTGTTACTGTACTAACACTAGTTACTCTTAACCGGTTCTCGGTTCGTTACCACTGTTTAATGCTGTATGGTGCAACTGTAATCTTCACTATGTTGGGTGAATCAACCTCCCTCTAGCTTTTAATCACGTCTGTAAGCAATCTTTATTGATTGCCGAACTGGTGTTCTTCCGACTGGGATTTTCTTCCTTCCCAAAACTTTATTGAGCTTCCTTGGATCTGGTAGGGAACCTAGGATAGAAACAACACACCTGGTGATAGTACTAGTTCATGATTCTTTCGGCTGAGTGTAAGCCTATCACCTTGCTTAATGATCGTTAGCTAACTAGACTTAGTCATAGAGCAGATTAGCTACCCACCTAGAGTCGAATCAGGTTATGACAAAGAAAAAATCAGCAAACAGAATGTGGAACCCCTCCCACAAGGGACACCTACGGGAAATCCCAATTATCCCTCATTACTCAATTCTCAACTAGTAAAGCTTATCAACACTTCACTAATCTATTCTAGCTAACAGAGTCAAGTATCACTTCCCTACTCTAGCTAGTTTCCACTAACAGTGCTAATCATCACACTATAGTTTAACAAGGCTACTGCCTAAAGTAATTATAACGAATATATTATAATAGGTTATACCTTAAATGGCACCACTGCAGTCCTATCAATCATATCTACATCTGCCATTATAGGCACGTGTAAAATTAAGTCACTAATTAACACACGGTAGATATTATTTCCACTAGGCGCTGCCGTGCCCTGGCACTCTGACTAAAGCATAATTTCAAGTCCTCCCTAGCTGGTCCCAACTAGAGTTTATATGGCAAACTACCAAAGTTGTCCACGTGACTTTATCCTCTTCTCCCCCACACAGGTGTTATTTGGACATATCAACCATTTGCAAGGATCTATTTTTCCGGGCTTAAATCCTGTCAAAGTTGTCAGTAATTGTTAAGATTCTCAAAACAAGCCAGCGAATTTTATGACGACTTCCAACAAACAGTTGTAAATAACCCCGTCAACTCTTCATGTTCCGGAAACCAAGAATTGACATATGTACTGTTTTCTCCCTACTAAGTACTTCCGTTTTACATCTGCCATTGTGATCTCACGGCTTCCATCTGCATTCAAATGTTGACAAACTTGTCAATCTTCTGTTCCGTGGTGACAATATATGTGATTCTAACTGGTAATGAACTGCCAACTCGGTGTATCCCTTCCTTCTCACTCAACACCAAATGTGTAGATGGGCTGACCCCACTGCTTCCATTTACATTCAAATGTAGACAAACTAATCAAGGCGATGCCAGGACCTGTCACCATCAACACCGACCGTTCCAAATCCGTTATAGATGTACACGTGCAGCTACAAATATTGTCCTGAGATTTTGACATCCGCGGTGTTTTTCCAGTTAGTAAAATAATGGTGCTGAAAATACACGCCAAGCAAACGTCGGGAATATTTATCTGTTTAACTCATGGCAATCTCGCGACAGCCACTTCGTTTTGATCTCACAGACATACCAGACGCATACAACATAGAAGTTAGGAATCGCTTCGGGGTCTTGATGTCTGTACAAGAAGAAATGACACCTGATGAACTGGCAGTACAAGCTAGAGATATCTTGATAAATGCAGCCAAAGATCTAATTCCGACCAAGAAAAAGCAACTTAAGCCATGGATTACATTAGACACGTTAGAATTAATAAAACAACGAAGGGAGCTGAAACAGAAAGGAGATGAATCAATTAACCACAGGATGAAGTATAAATCTTTAACTCGAGAAATAAGAAAGAACACAAGAAAGGACACAAATCAATATATACAAGATTGCTGTACCAGAATAGAGCAATATCATAAGGCTGGAAGAGATTATGAAATGTTCAAAGAAATGAAGTTATTGACAAGAAATGTTCAACCTCAATTGAATGTTATCTGTGACAAGATGGGGAATACCTTAACAGAATCTAGACAAATTCTAGAAAGATGGCAGGAGTACTGCAGTGGAATGTATGATATGAGTGACAGTGAGGATATGAATAAGATACATGAGCCAACGACAGCAGAGACAGAACCTGAACCCTCATTAGATGAAATTGCTTGGGCTATAAAGTACCTGAAGAATGGTAAATCTCCTGGATGTGATGAGATACCAGCTGAACTAATTAAAGCGGGAGGAAAAGAAAGCATACACATATATCATGCATTATGTACACAGATTTGGAAATATGGTATATGGCCAAAAGATTGGAAGAGAACTATCTTCATTCCAAAACCAAAAAAGGGCAACCTGAAATTATGCACCAACTATAGAACTGTTGCCCTGATCAGTCATGCAAGTAAAATCCAACTAAAAGTCATAATGGCAAGACTTCGTAAGAAAATGGAAGAAGAGATTAACGTAGTTCAAGCTGGATTTAGACAAGGAAGAGGAACAAGAGATCACATATTCAACATGCGTTTAATAATAGAGAAGTGCAGAGAATTTAATGTAAACCTATACTCATGTTTTGTGGATTATTCAAAGGCCTTTGACTGTGTACAGCATCAGAAACTTTGGGAAATCATGAGGACTATGGGCTTTCCATCACATGTAGTACAACTCATAAAAATGCTCTATCTAGACCAACAAGCAGCAGTTAGAATAGATGGCGAGGCATCAGATTGGTTTGACATCAAGCAAGGAGTCCGTCAGGGCTGCGTGCTGTCACCCTATTTGTTTAACCTGTACGCCGAAAATATAATGAGAAATGTAAGAGATGATATAAACAGGGAGCTATATGATGCCCTAAATATCGGCGGTCATGACATACCAGAGATTCGATATGCTGATGATACAGTATTACTATCCACAACACAGAATGGCATAGAAAACTAATAGTCTCAACCCAATTGAATAGTGAAAATCACAACTTATATCTTAACATAGCAAAAACAAAGATAATGCATACAGATAAAACTACTACGGAGAAAGAAATATACATTAATGGGGGAAAATTGGAGGTGGTGGAAAATTTTGAATATCTTGGGTCATTGATTACCAATAACGGTGACACAATGAAAAAAATTAAACGGCGACTATCCATTGCTCTTCAAAGACTAAAACATATGAATAAATTATGGAGTGGGACAGACAGAACTACAAAAATTAGATTTTTAAGAGCATGCATCTGTCCCATTGCAACATACGCCTGTGAGACATGGACACTTACTAAACAAGCTGAGCAGCGCATAAACGCCTTTGAATATAAATGTTATAGATGAGTTCTAAGAATATCTTGGGTAAAGAAAAGAACAAATGCATCCATACTTCAAGAGTTGAATATTGAGGAGGGATGGCTATTAAAGACGATAAAACAAAGAAAATTGAAGTATATTGGTCACTTGAAACGTCACGAAGGTTTGGAGAGAACAATAATGGAAGGGTATATGCCTGGGAAGAGAGGAAGAGGAAGGCCAAAGAGAAGATGGGTGCAGGATGTGGCGGATGATCTCCAGATGGGTGTATCAGACGCGGGACATCTTGCTTGTGATCGAGAAGCTTTCCGGAAGGTTGTTATGGGAGCGAGGTTCTGCAAAGGACATGCTACTGAATGAATGAATGAATGAATGAATGATGAGAAGTCAACATTTTAGTCCAACTAACCAGTGTTGGGTTACTCGCTACCACGGCATCAGCACACCAGATGTTTAAGAGCGTGCGCTCTTATAATTCAGCCATGCAGACCTCCTTATTCACAGTATAATAATAATAATAATAATAATAATAATAATAATAATAATAATAATAAAAGGACCCTTTGGGCGACTTGGGTAAATGGTGCAAGCCCCACAATTCTGTAGACCAGTGGTCTCAACCTTTTTTGGTCAATATACCCCTTCGCCATATGTTCAGAATGTCACACCCCTGCCCCTTCGTATTTTCTCCCTGTAAATCCCCCCCCCCTCCCCCGGGCCCCTACACGTTATACGTAAAAATGGAAGCTAAATTTAGTAACACATACTAGAACAAGTCTAGACGTTTACATACAAAGTCATTTGAGGGTCTACTTACGTTATAAAACAAATTTCAGAAGGGCGAGAAGTACAGAACTATAAAGAATGGAGGGAAAAACAATATCAAGTAATCGGTTCTTGTATTAATGCGATCACGAAATATCTTAATTCCCCCCTCCCTGGAAACCATAAAATTCCCCCGGGTGGGGGGGGGGGGGAAATTCCATACTGGTTGAGAACCACTGGTGTAGACCAATCGACACGCAATGGATCACGTGTTCAGTGTCACGCCTGCCGCCTTTACCTCACAAGAGAACCCTGGTACCCAGTTTATCCTGGGTTGACCTGGGTGTCCAGTTTAGCCTGGGTCGACCTGGGTGCCCAGTTTAAGCTGGGTCGACCTGGGTGCCCAGTTTACGCTGGGTCGACCTGGGTGCCCAGTTTAGGCTGGGTCGACCTGGGTGCCCAGTTTAGGCTGGGTCGACCTGGGTGCCCAGTTTAAGCTGGGTCGACCTGGGTGCCCAGTTTAGGCTGGGTCGACCTGGGTGCCCAGTTTAAGCTGGGTCGACGTTGGTGCCCAGTTTAGGCTGGGTCGACCTGGGTGCCCAGTTTAGGCTGGGTCGACCTGGGTGCCCAGTTTAAGCTGGGTCAACCTGTGGTGCCCAGGCCAGCTTAAAACTCCGACTGGATGCAGATTCGAACCCGTGACCACAAGTGTGTTTGCCGGCTCCATGGCGAAGGTGTTACCGACTCAATACGTAATCACGCAAACCTCGTTCTAAACATAGCTGCGGGCGATTTGGAAGCAGACAATCTAGCGCTGGTATATATATATATATATATATACAATATACATACAATGGTATGAGTGCCGTTAGTTCAAAAAAGCAATGACAAACCACTGAACGTAAATTTGCCAAGAAATCAGGAACAGCCAAAAAGTGCTGGGGTTGACGGCAACGTTCTGTAAAGGATATACAACTAACTATTTTCACTAATCTGTTTTTACCAGTTCATACTTAGTTCTGACATTTCAGTTGCCAGTTCTGGAGACTTTCCTTGCTGAAAGGGGGTCAATAGGCGATCCAGACTCCATGCTGCTTTCTCCACATCGCCTGATACCTCCTGTAGAAGAGCCTCGTTTCCTCTTGGTTGGATGTCTTGTTCATTATTCATCATCTGTAGACCTGTCGCTGGTTGATTGAGTAATGCAGCTAACGTGTTCTACGGGGTTCTACGTGGCCTCTTACGACATGTATGGTAGGCTTCAGCGTTGCTATTCTTTGCTTCCCTTCACAGATTCAGAACCAAACAAACAGTAGTTTTGGACCAAACAAAAATGATTGGCGGAAAAATGGGAAGTAGGAGGGGTGTGTCACAGTTATGACTGAAATGTTGTTAATAAGGTAGCAGACGTGTTGTTTTATATATCAACTTAAAGGGAGTTGCATAGGGACAACTACTGTACATAAGAAGTTGCTTCATATAAGGGAAGTTGCTTTAGACGATTGATCATCCTATGACACTTAATATGTTAAGGGCCTGGGTGGGATACGAGTAAGTCAATAGGCGAGGGAAAGGCGCGGAATAGGATACATGGAGACAACCTTATCATCTCATCTTGTTCCGCTTGTACCTTGCGGTGTCGAGGTGAAGTATTAGGGATGTTCATTTGAAACCCGTTCCAATGACTTTATTACAAAAGCATGAAAGAAACATTAAAAGGTGTGGTAGAATTAAACAAAGCATTAATTTTGAATGAATTATGCACCAGGGGTTGGTCAGAAGAAGTCGCCGTAGGCATTCAGGCCAAGCACCCAGTTGCTTAGGTAGGCGGTGAATGCCGTTCGCAAAAAAAAAAAAAAAAAATAAGGATTGTGGTTGCTCACTGAACCAAGTGTTTACAGCCTTCATTACGTCTGCATCTGTGTGAAATCGTTGCCACTTGAGAGCTTTTTTTAAAGGTCCGAACAAATGAAAATCACATGGTGACAAATCAGGACTATAGGCTGGATGTTGCAGAATTTCCCACTTCTTCCTTGCTAATGCTTCCTGCACAATCTTTGCGAGCATTATCGTGCAATAAAATCACACCGAGAGAAAGCATTCCGGGTCGTTTATTCTCGATGGCTTTTTGCAGCTTGTCTAGTGTTTGCAAGTAGTGGGTAGAGTTGATGTTGACATAAGGTTCTTTAAAGTCAGCCAACAATAGCCCTTCATGGTCAAAAAATGCGCTCAGCATTACCTTACCAGCGGAAACCTGTAACTTGAATTTTTTGGCTTTTGGCGATCCAGCATGCTTTCATTGCATGCTCTCTTTTGCTGCTCGGCTCAAAGTGGTGACACCATGATTCATCGCCTGCCACTATGCGGAATAGAAATGCATCACCATCCACACTGTAACGCAGCAAGTGGTTCAAACACCATCCCATGCATACCTCTTTTTGGTGGTCGGTCAACATTCGTGGAAAGCACTATGAACACACCTTCCGATATTGTAGTTTCTTACGAACGACCTTTTGAAATGTTCCAATTGACACATCAAATTCTTTCGCTAGCGAACGTTTTCTTCAACAACGGTTCATCTGTACTGCTGCATCAATTTTGGCAATGTTTTTTTTTTTTTTTTGGTGTTGCTACAATATGCACTTGACCCGGCCGTCGAAGATCTGTCGTGAACTGACGACCTTTCCGAAACATTCGTGCCCAGTCTATCACTGTTGTCTTCGACAAACATTTTTTTACCGTACGCCGCCTGCCTTCTTCGATGAATGTCCACTGGTCGGCATCCTTCAAATGAAAGACACTGAACCACCGCTCGTTGAGCTTCTTTGGACGGATTTTGGATCAACCCGGCCATTTTCTCAACGGTCAGAAACTGAACCGATGCACCATGGAACGATACGCACGTGCTCTTTTATTCATTGGTCAGTACTTATCACATGACTACGATATGATCATGTTCAAAGTACGCAATTACGCGCGGTGCTGCACGAACGTACAGTATTTCAAATGAACTCTCCTTAAATAAACAGCGGGAAGGTGCCGGTTTATAGACTTCGTGTATCGAGATCCGCATGGTCTCTGTTATTCCCTCTGTCCATCGTTTATGTATTCGGCCTCTTCTTCTAGTTCCATCTGGTCTGTACATCGTTGCTTGTTGCGGTGTACTGTTAGTTGGTGACCTAGTTACCAGGCCAAACCATTTGACTTGCTGCCTTCTAATACAATCAAGCGCTGCTATAACCCCAACTTTACTCATAATTTCTCCATTTTTGATTTCCGCTCTTCTTGATATATTGAGTATTCTTCTCAGAAATCTCATTTCTGTTGTTGTGATTTTTCTGTTCTCTTTTTCTGTCATTGTCCAGGTTTGACATCGGTAATATCACTGTATAGAGTTGGTAGGAAGATTGTGTTGTAGCGTGCTTTCTTAGTAACTATTGACACATGTTTGCCCTTTAGTATTGGTGCCAATTGTGCAATGAGCTGGTTTGCCCTATTGCATCCATTTTCGATCTCGTCTTCTGATTTGCCATAATATTATAAAAAAAAAATGACTTTCACAAGAACTCACTGTGCAAACGAAATAGAGTGGAGCGTAAACACGCGGAGAAAAGAATTAGAGACGGATGAATAATTTTGGGAGAATATGGAGCAAAGTGAAGGAGATATCAAACGACAAGACAGCTTGGCTTGCTTTGGTTGAGTCTTGGCCAATCTTCTAATAGAGGATAAAGGGCAAAAGAATTATATTGTTTCCAGTTTCACGTAGTCGGGTGGTTAGGGTGCCCGCTTCAGCCATTGTGGGTTGTGGATTCTGCTTTCGGCAAAGCAAGGGGGATTTTGTCTGTTGGAGGTGAAATAAACATACAAGCCTTTACACTGAATGGGACCACGATGGGCTAGCTGTCGTTGTATTTCCCAGCCCAGAAACACTTCTAAGCAGATACTAGCATATAGGTAGACATATTGTGAAGATCATCATCATCATCATCATCATCATCATCATCATCATCATCATCATCATCATCATCATCTTCATCATCATCATCATCATCATCATCATCATCATCATCATCATCATCATCATCATCATCATCATCATCATCATCATCATCAGCATCATCATTTGACCTGCCAATTAGCGCTCGTGTTTCTACACATATGTCGGTCCTTTGTGTTCTGGTTCAACTCTGCTAATGATATTTATCCATGCCATCGTCTCAGTCAATCCTGCACAATTTCTCTTGGTTTGTCTTTGCCTATTTTCCCGCTGATATTTCCAATTGTCACGTTGTTCTCCAGTGATTCTCGACTCATCCCGTGTCCAAAGAATGCTGCATGCCTCTTTATTACAGTTGTACATAATGTTCTTTGGTGTCAGGTCTTAGTCAGATATGGCTGAGCTACCGTATGACCTGCTTTCTGTTAGCGCCGAATGTTGGGCGGCGCTCACCAAACCCGACATCCCACATTATGCCAACGGCTTCTGGCGGAGGAATGCAATTGAGAGGGTACAAGCCTTACCCTAATGAGAGGAAATACACCTAAAAACTAAATGTGATGGCAGGGCAGATCAGGCTCTAAGCCTTTGTCGGCAACTGGTCTAGAATGGAAGCTCCGACAGGCGGACAGTTATATTTAGAGTATTCCTTTGCTGATGCGGCAGCTTCTGCAGCTTGTCTTGTTCTAGATGTATTAGTGTTACCTTTCCTCTGGAGTAAACTAGGCAGGCTGAGAGAGGGGTCATGCTGCATGGGCAACACATGGTCTCTAAATTCAAACCAGGCTTTGTGTTATGGAGAGGCATAACTCCATTTTTACAAACCATCGTCTGTCAAGACGGCAAGGTATCAGCCAGTCAGTCAGTCACACCACGTTCTAGTTTCATTAACCTCTTCAGGCAATCATCGTTAGATACTCTGGCAGTCCAAGATATTAGCAGTATTCGAGCATAAGCTGGACATCAAAGTAAGAATTCACTACAGGAGAAAGACACCAGGGAGTCATGACCACGATGAGCCTTCCCCAGAGAGTATCAAGAAGTTAAAGAGGCCGAAACATTCGTGGAAGGGGGAATCACATCTGACGATCGGAAACCCCCTGTCGTGCTTGATACACGGTGAATAAATCACTAACAAACGAGAAGTAGTCGGTAAGAACACTATCACCAGCAACAAAATGGACATTGCGGCCAAAGCCTTCAGCACAGAAACAACAAACACACACGGATACTTCTTCTTCTTCTGCGTTCATCCGGAGTTTCTTTTTTCTGACGTGACTGCGTTGTGCCTGTTTACAGCAGAGCTGCATTCTTGCGCCGTTAGGCCGACACATCCGACTTCTGCGGGCATTTGGTGACCGGGTTAACCTTCCCGAACACACCGATACAACTACATGAAAAACTCTATATATAAATATAAATATAAGAGCTACTCATTTATATCCTTGTTATAGAATATACACGTGTTTCATGAAATCCAACAAAGCGACTTAGCTGGAAACGGTGGAGCTACACTGCGGAGTTTATATTTCTGGCCTATGTATGTACGTTTCTGAGAGATGCTGCTGATTATGAGCCAGATTTATTCCATGCTCAGATCATGTTGAATTTTTGCAGTTTTCGTCCTCCTGGTCCACGATGTTCTAAGACCATTTTTTTTTTGTTGGTAACATTTAAGTTCAATAGGCCAGATCTTATTCGTTAGGATTTGTGAACTGTTCCACGAATCACATCCTACGATACTTCAGGGAAGACAAATGTTCTAAAAATTTCATTTTAATTCGTTTAGTGGTAATGTATCATAGTCCTCTTTGTACAGTTTATCCTCTGTTTTGCCGTGGCTAGTCAAAGTACATTCGATATCCACAGTATGCCAGGCTGTCATTGAAAGTGGATGCTTTGAGTGTTACTAAAGTCACGAAGAGCGCCCTGGTCATCCACTGCACCTGTATTCGTCTCCAGTCGTCTTGCCACTGGATTCAGATGGACTCAGGCGAGAGAGTGAGGTCGGCGAATTGCGCAACTCTTCCTCACTTTAATCCAATTTATCGCTCAAGTCATTCTTCATCCAACTTTATATATCACCTTCAAGCCCTGTGGCGATGGGCGAGCGGCGAAGCGTCAGGCGTGGGTACGCAGGCAGCCGTATTTGCAGACCTGCACACAGGCGGTTCAGGCCATGTGGTCGTCTTCTATTGTCACCGATAAGAAAGAAATCCGACAACGCTGGGCAGAGCATTTCAGCAACATCTTAAATGCAACTTTCTTCTTCGATGATGAAACCATCAACTGCCTTCCTCAAGTTCCCACTAATGATACACTTGATGACCTGCCAACCATAGTGGAAGTAAACAAAGCCACCCAGCAACTCTCCAGCGGTAAGGTGTCTGGTCCTGACTTCATCCCAGCAGAGATATACATGGCAGGTGGGCCGGTCCTATATGAGCAGCTTCACCAAGTCTTTACAAACATATGGGTGAACGAGACCATGCCACAAGATTTCAACGACGCATCAATAGTCCGCCTTTACAAACGTAAAGGAAACTGCCAATCCCGTGACAATCACCGAGGCATCTCCTTGCTCTCAGTTGCAGGGAAGATACTCGCCAGAATTTTTCTCAATCGCCTCATGGCCCATCTCGATCAAGGTCTTCTTCCTGAGAGTCAATGTGGCTTCAGAAAAGAACGTGGAACTGTTGACATGATTTTCGCTGCAAAGACAGCTGCAAGAAAAAAGTCAGGAACAGAACTCCGAAATGGTCTCCACTTCCATTGACCTTACCAAGGCTTTTTATACAGTCAGCAAAGGAGGACTGTGGAAGATTATGGCAAAATATGACTGTCCATAAAAGTTTGTCTAAATAGTGCGGCTATTTCATAATGATATGCAGGCTAGAGTACAGGAAAATAGTGTCTGAGCCCATTCCTATCACCAATGGAGTGAAGCAAGGATGTGTCCTGGCACCAACACTGTTCAACCTCATGTTTTCAGTTATGCTTACGAATGCCCTCGAGAACGACAACATTGGAATAGACATCAACTACCGTATGGATGGAAAGTTGTTAAATCTCAGAAGACTGAAAGCTAAAACCAAAACTAACAGCGACACCGTCAGAGAGATGCTGTTTGCTGATGATTGCGCTCTATATACCAACTCAGAGGCAGACATGCAACACAATGTTTCAGCTTTCTCATATGCCTGTGCCAACTTTGGGCTCAATATCAACTTGGAGAAGACTGTAGTTATGTACCAGCCAGCTCCAGGGAAGAATCACACCGTGCCGAATATCAAGGTGAATGGTCGTAGACTAAGTGTTGTGGACAAATTCACTTATCTTGGCAGCACTGTGTCACAAGCTGCCACAATTGATGACTATGAATATGAGTCTAAAAAGCAGTTGTAGTATCCACACTGCTATATGCTTGTGAAACCTGGACTGTTAATCAGCGACACGCTAGGAAATTAAATTACTTCCACACAGCCTGCCTTAGGAGGCTATTGAAGATTAAATGGCAAGACAAAATCCCAGACACTGAAGTTCTAGAAAGAGCGTCCGTGCTCAATATTCACACTCTACTAATGAAGAATCAGATTCGCTGGGCTGGTAATTTAACTTGCATGCCAGATCACAGGCTCCGTAAACGAATTTTTTTTTACGGCGAGCTGCGTTGTGGTAAACCCTCCCAAGGCGACCAGTGGAAACGCTTTAAAGACACTGAAAATTTCACTGAAAGCTTTTGGAATTCATCTTGACACCTGGGAGACTGCTGCCAAAGACCGACATTCGTGGCGTACATTATTATGGAAGGGTGCAGTCGCTTATGAAGCAACCAGGACTGCAAGAGCTGTGAAGAAAAGGCTGGACAGAAAAACCACTGCAGATCCTCCTCCTGGAACGTCAAGCATTTTTTGCCAACATTGTCAAGGAACATTTTGAGCCAAAATAGGCCGTATCAGTCATCTTAGAACCCACGGCTCCATATTTTCACCCCCACTGGATGAAATAAATGGTCACCATCATTCTTGATAGACAAACAACAGCAGCTGACTAGGGATATTCGCCATTTGACTTGCGATTTTCGCCAGTTGACTTGGGATATTCGCCATTTTACTAGCGATTTTCGCCAGTTGACTATAGATATTCGGGGGATTAGGATGCCTGCTTCAATAATTCATCATAGTTTGTGGGTTCTATTTCCAGCTGAAGTGCTGATACCTTTCGCTCTCTTGTCCAGTACATTTTCTTCAGAACTGTCATCCCGTTTGTAAAATGATATTGAATTTAAATTATAAATACTTAACTATGCTTTCAAAAAACAACCCATAAATTTACGGTGGGAGCTAATCTTAAGTTCAGTTTAAAATCAATCTGTCCATTCTGCTTAATTTGTTGACGAGAATCTCCGAGGTGATTGGCTGGACCTGTATCGCTCAGCTGGACTAAAATGTTTACCACACGTCCTTGACTTGGTGACGTATTTTAGAATCACCTCTTAAGTCGGAATAGGTTTTCCTGATGGTGAGGGACACTGGTAATAGGGAAAGCTAATCCACACGCGTACATTAGAAGTAGCTGCACTTGTAAGGCCTACTCTTGACGTCAAAGAGGAAAAAAATAAATAAAAGAATACTATGAGAAGTATATTTTTGTTGCTCAGTGGGAAGTATGGTATTGTACACACATGAAGAAGCACTTTTAAGTATATTATGTAACACAGCGAGAATTAAATTTTGTAACACGATGAGATGTATATTTTATACCACACTGTGAGGCATATTTTATCAAATTGTAAGAGGTATATGTGATCACCTTGTAAGAAATGCATTTTATGAGACAATGAAAAGTATAGTTTACATTACAACGAGATGCGTGTTTTATTTCACACGGAGAAATATTGTATTTTATACACACTGAGAAGTATAATGTTATACAAACAATGAGAAGTTTCGCAGTATAACCACTGTGAGAAGTACAGTTTTACTCACAATAAGAAGTCTATTAGAAGAATGTATAGTTATAGTAATCAGTATAATTTACAACCACATGGTAAAGTGTAGTTTCGCACCATACTCAACATATATTTTGGTAACACAAAGATGCGTATAGTTTTGTAATATTGTTTAATAATACATTGTACTTTGCTCATGTATATCAGTACATCTTTTGTCTGTTGACAGTCAGAAACGAAACAAAACATTCCTTATGAACTTCATGAAGAAATGGACATTTTTACTTTTGATGCGGTGGTGTTAAACAAAACTGTTTCATCGAAATGATATTGAATTTAAATTATAAATACTTAACTATGCTTTCAAAAAACAACCCATAAATTTACGGTGGGAGCTAATCTTAAGTTCAGTTTAAAATCAATCTGTCCATTATGGTAGATTCTGCTTAATTTGTTGAGGAGAATCTCCGAGGTGATTGGCTGGATCTGTATCGACTGCGTTCTGTATAGACTCACTGTTAGTATGATCTGTGACGAGGTTATCATTGTACAACTTTGCGATGTCGTTTTCGCGCCACTGATGTAGGAAGTTT
This sequence comes from Cepaea nemoralis, assembly GCA_014155875.1. Classification (NCBI taxonomy): domain Eukaryota; kingdom Metazoa; phylum Mollusca; class Gastropoda; order Stylommatophora; family Helicidae; genus Cepaea; species Cepaea nemoralis. Next base: position 151,726 of record JACEFZ010013726.1, read on the forward strand.
TCAAGATCATCTATAGATCTCCCTTCACCCGGAGACCTCTTGTAAAAGGCTTGAAGATCGTGAGGTGATCTTTTATAGAACGCGTTTAAATCCTGACCAAATCTTTTATAGAAGTTGCTGACTGTACTGCTACTGCGCGCACGTTTGTAGAAGGCATTGTCGTCATTAGTCCGTTTGTAGAAACTGCTGGATGAGTGGTCGTACGGGACACGTTTGTAGAAACTGCTGGATGAGTGGTCGTACGGGACACGTTTGTAGAAATTACTGATTGAGTTGTCATAAGGAGATCGCTTGTAGAAACTAAAGACTGATTCGTCTAATGGACCTCGCTTGTAGAAAGCGTGCACGTCATTAACCGCTTTTTTATGGACCCTAGCAATACTGTCACCTGTGTGTTTTTTATTTTCATTTGGAAACACACTTCTCTTTTGTAATTGATTTGCATGTTTGGATTCTTCCACATCGTCCGTGAACAATGTCCGAAACAACTCTGCATTTCTCTTGTAGAAACTGTACTGTCCATCACCTCTTTTATAGAAATTGGACAAATCACCAGAGCCTCTTTTGTAGAAATTTGATACATCACCGTAGCCCCTTTTATAGAAATTGGACAAATCACCAGAGCCTCTTTTGTAGAAATTTGATACATCACCGTAGCCCCTTTTATAGAAATTGGACAAATCACCAGAGCCTCTTTTGTAGAAATTTGATACATCACCGTAGCCCCTTTTATAGAAATTAGACAAATCACCAGAGCTTCTTCTGTAGAAATTTGATACATCACCATAGCCCCTTTTATAGAAAGCAAATTCACTGCTCGGGCCTCTTTTATAGAAACTGGATACACCTCCAATGTCTCTTTTATAGAATCTAGATAAGTGCCGCCTATCCTTGTTATGAAAACCGGATACATCGCTCAAACCCCTTTTATAAAAACTTGAATCGTCATTTACGCCTCTTTTATAGAAATTGGATACATCGCTTGCGCCCCTTTTATAGAAATTTGATGTATCACTGAAGCCCCTTTTATAGAAACTAGATATTCCATGTGTGCTTCCAGTATTGCTTGAGTATCGTTTGTAGAACCGTGAGATATCTGGGTCGTTCCTATTCTTTATTGAAAGAGCTGAGGCTTTGACCTTTCGCTCTCCTTGTCCAGTACATTTTCTTCAGAACTGTCATCCCCGTTTGTAAAAGGCACTGTTTCCTCCACCCAGTGCACGCTTCTTATAAAATGAACTAGCTCTTTCTGTGTTGTACCAGGGCACTCTTTTATAGAAACTAGATATAGACCTTTTGTAAAATGGACTTAGATAATCACCGGATGCTTCCTTGTTCTCGGACGTTACTTCTTCAGGATCTTCATCAGGTGCCAAGAAATCATCGGATTCATCGCCGTCGAGGGAATAAAAGGGTAGACTCGCCTTCTGGTGTTCTTTTGTAGAAGGAAGATACCCCATAACCATCCCGTTTGTAGAAGGAACTTGCATCCCCGCCCAGTCCGCGTTTGTAAAATGAATTTAATCCAAAGTCTTTCTTATCAAAATTCGAAGGAAGATCTTCATTGAGGATCCCAATATTAGACATGCTGGATCTTTCTATTGGTGTTTCATTGTCGAAGGAATCTTCCACGGATCGTTTTCTCTTATAGAATGACGCTCGTTTAAGAAAGGGTGTTCGCTTGTAGAAAGAGCTCAGATGGGTTTTTATCTCTTTTGTAGAATGCAGAATAACCTTTGGCCGACGCTTGTGACTAAAAAAAGTAGCGTCTCGTTTTGAATGCCGTGTTGCCTCTGCTTCGTTTGCTATCCTCTATTGGAAGATAATACATGTTAGATTCATCTGAGATGGGTGGAATTTCATTGTTCAGATCCGAAAGGCTTCATCATCAATGTTTTTTGTGCTGTTCTGGTCGCCTGAAATACAACAAAAATAAATATGTTTTAAAATAAAAACGATTTACACGCTTCCAGGGCGTGCTGAGTTTATAGTGTATCCCTGATATATTTATAGAACAATCGGCACAGGATGCCGGATGTGGCCAATGTCGCTTTACTTCTCAGAAAAGTCCAGGTACCCAGTTGAGGTTCGCCCCAAGGAACCCAAGTCAATTTAAAAAAAAAAAAAATCCGCCTAGATGGGAATTCGAACAAACGACAGGCCAGGGTATGTTACATATACCGTTATTATAATTTAATCTAACGGTATGATGGAATCACATACGAATAGTACAGTTAGGTTGCATCATTTGACTGATTTTGCTTCAGTGGGAATCATCATCATGTGTCATGCCGACAAGCGTGGGTTGTCACGACTCACCATCTCACATGACCACAGAGGTATGGGTCAACTCTGTTTTCTTGTTTTCGGAATAGGACAACCAAAAACATAGTTTCCTTTTCTTCGTTCCTCTTTCTAGCGAAGTCAGACTTCGTTATGCACCATTTCGGTTTGCATTTGTGTAAATTTTGCTTCCTTTAAACGTATTCAGTTCAAGATAAGGGCCTTAACTCAACTGTATCCATGTTATTTATTCACATTGTAAAAATTGGCCTATCTATGGCGATGTCCAACTGCCATGGGATTTTTACCCTGCATGCATTGCACACGGAGCATTTCTGTTTTTCGTACTTATCCGACAGGGTTAGGTATCCCATCTCACTACCTACGAACTCTTTTATACACCACCGAGTCTTGGAAAATCTGCGGTCCGTTAGAGGGATGGAACCGTCACCTCTCAGCCACATGTCTCACTACCACGCATACACCTACATTACCACGCACACACATCCACAAAACCCTACCACGTACACACACACCGTGCCACTCACACACACAGCCTACCACGTACACACACACTACCACGCACAACACACAGACCCACGCACCCCCTGCAACGCACACACAGCCTACCACGCACAAGCAGAACACCCTACCAGTGCACACACACACACCTTACCAAGCATGCACACACCCTTGCACACACACACACCCAGCACACACACGCTAGCACGCACACACACCCTCGAAAGCACCACACACACACACACACCTAGCAAGCACACATACCCTAGCACAACACAACACACCCATAGCACGCACACACACACCCTAACATGAACTCACACACTCTAGCACACACACCCTAGCATGCACACCACACAAAACCCCTAGCACATACACACACCCTAGCATGAAATCACACGCTCTAACACACACACACACACCCTAGCATGCACACACACTATATGCACTCACAGACTCTAGCACACACACAACCTAGCATGCATACACACACCATAGCACACACATACACTAGCATGCAATCACACACTCTAGCACACACACCCTAGCACACACACACACCCTAGCACGCAAACACAGCCTAATACGCACTCACACACTCTAGCACAGACACACCCTAACACACACAACCTAGCACGTAAACACACCCTTGCATGCTCACACACCCTTGCATGCACACACACCCTAGCATATACACACATACTCTACCACACACACACACACCACACACACACACACCCCAAACCACACAAAAAACCCCTAGCACCCACACACACCCTAGCATGCACACAAAACCCCACACCCTACCAAGCAAAAACACACACTCCCTACCACGCACCACGAAAGCATGCACACGCACATTTAACCCTTTAAACCCATGAATATCCTCAAGTTTTGGTATTTCTTTCTTAACAACAACAAGTAATCGTTACTGTTTATTTGTATATGTTTGGCTGCTCGCTTTTACCCACGTAGTCCATAACACGTGTTACAACATCTGTGCACAGGAATGATGTTTGCGGGGGTTTGTTTTCCCTATTACGAGTGCCCCTCGCCATCGGGAAATTCCACTCCGACTTCAGAGGTACTTGTTATTTACTCAAAAAGTAAAAACGAGAAGTAAACGTGTTTGCCCAAACTGACCGTGTGGATTGAACCCGCTACCCCAGCAAAACACATAACCGGAGGGAAACGCCCGTCCATTTTGAATTTGTGTCCTTTTTTTAAAAATTTTTTCCGAAAAAATTTTCCCCGTTGGGGGTCTTGATGTGATAGAGCCATCACATTTTGTTGGCCTGATGCACAAACAATTTTTGCCATTCTCCCTCCTTTCCAGACGATGACCCACGTGGAACCGTGCCCAAATTGTTCATGTTATTTTGGGATGTTCTCTGCCTATATGTAGTCTTTATTTTCCTCCATTATTGCTTCGCTTCAACCCCACTTCGCCCCCAATTTTTTCTCAATGCGAAGTAATTCCAATAAAGCGTATTGTGTAAATCGTTATTGCCTTGTTGTGGTTTAGTTAGTTACAAAACGTGTTTTAGTATTTCCACTTGCCGATTTTCTGTCATACACACCCCAAAGGGGAAAACAGCCACAGTTTGTCTGAAAGATCAGTTACATGGGAGACATCACAAACTGCAATTAGATAAAATTCAAGCGAAAAAACCGAGGTTTTAAAGAATAATTAATCATCAAACGCTGAAAACAGGTCAACCATTCAAGCGAAAGAAAAGAGGTAATCCTGTAAGACGCATACGAGGAGTGCAGATTGTCATAAATGTGTCTTGAGAGACAGACAATACTTGAATAAACCTGAGTTTGACAATAAATCAGTGGGATCCGGGGTCTTGTGTACTTGACTGAATCTCTGTCAACTACTGACTTTTGACTGACATCGCAAATGTGTGTTTTTACAATGGCATCGTCAACCGTGACGAAGTTGCTGGAAAAAACAAGAATGATGGACACATGAGAAACTAAGAACAAGTGCAGGGGTAACTCCGTCAACTCACTTTGTAGAACAGCAAAGAATTAAATATTATGGGCATTTAGCTAGGTTGGAATATAATCATTCAGGGGCTATATCTTTCTACACGAGAACGTACGTACACAAGACGAAAAGGGTAACACGGAAAATGCGAACTGATGGATAAAAAGGTTGGGGAAAAAATTGAAAAAAGGAAAGTTAAAATTTTTTAAAAAAAAAAAAAAA
>JACEFZ010013727.1:0-74039 GCA_014155875.1 Cepaea nemoralis
CCCATCCCCACCATACACCACACTATATCCCCAACCAACCACCACACACATCTCCCTACCCATACACATATCCCCCACCCATCCACCAACAGACACACACACTCTCTCACCCACACATCCTCCACTACGCATCCACACACACCGCAACCGCCCACTCCTAACTAAACATCTCTCGATCACACATACCCCCACCCACACACACCCTCCACCCACTCACACATCCCGCTCCGACACACACACATCCCTCACCCACCTATACAATCTTCATCCACTCACACACACCCACCCACACATCCCCGCACCACCTACACATACTCTACACACCCACACATATCCCCCACCCATACATACATTCCCCGCACCCATTACACACATCCCCCACACACACACCACACACTATCCCCCACTCACCAGAAACCTACACTTACTCACACACCACACACATATCCCCGACCCAAACACCACCCACATATCCCCAACCCACACACCATACACTTCTACCCACCCACCCTTATGTCCACAATCCACCCACCCACACCTCTCACCCACCACACATCCCATCCACCCACACCCCAAGCACACATACATTCCCCAACCCACACATCCTCACCCACACACATCCACCTACCTACACACATCCTCCACCCACTCACATATCCTCTACCCGTCGCATTACCCACCAACAATCACTCACCCACATATCCTTCTCCACCCACACACCTCCAACCACCCAGACAAACACGCATTCCTCGCCCCCCCCCCCCACGCACACACATATCTCCCCGTCAATTCAGATATTCCGCAGCTACCCACGCACAAATTCCGCTCGTAATATGAAAGATGAGAATAGATAGATAGCCAGATAGATAGATAGATAGATAGATAGATAGATAGATAGATAGATAGATAGATAGATAGATAGATAGATAGATAGATAGATAGATAGATGGATGGATAGATGGATGGATGGATGGATGGATCTATGGATGGATGGATGGATGGATGGATAGATAGATAGATAAATAGATAGATAGATATATAGATAGATAGATAGATAGATAGATAGATAGATAGATAGATGGATGGATGGATGGATGGATGGATGGATAGATGGATAGATAGATAGATAGATAGATAGATAGATAGATAGATAGATAGATAGATAGATAGATAGATAGATAGATAGATAGATAGATAGATAGATAGATAGATAGATAGATAGATAGATAGATAGAACGAACGAACGAACGAACTTTATTTTGAAAGGGTAACAAATTGGTCTCGCAGGCCCGTCTTACATTCGGCCCTTTCAATCACTCATCTTTCATTCAACAAATTTGCATGTTACATTAACATAGGGGGAAAACATTGTCAAATGGAGTTTGTAAGCATAAAAAATGCATATTACGCATGATACATTTACATGAGAAAAAAAAATACATTATCAAATGAATGTTGTAAACATAAACAGTGCATATTGCAATGTTGTGAGACACATCTCCCATCCACCCTCATATCCCGCAGCCACCAACACATCCCCCATCCACCAAGCCTCCCCCACCCACCCACACATACCTCCACGCACTCACACAGAACCAGGCGAACATACATGCCGCCACACACCCACTGATTCCCCCCCCCCCACACACATTTCCCCAAGACGAAGAAGAAGAAGAAGAAGAAGAAGAAGAAGAAGAAGAAGAAGAAGAAGAAGAAGAAGAAGAAGAAGAAGAAGAAGAAGAAGAAGAAGAAGAAGAAGAAGAAGAAGGAGGCGGAGGAGGAGAAGAGGAGGAGGAGAAGAAAAAGAAGAAGAAGAAGAAAAAGAAGAAGAAGAAGAAGAAGAAGAAGAAGAAGAAGAAGAAGAAGAAGAGAAGAAGAAGAAGAAGAAGAAGAGAAGAAGAAGAAGAGGAAACACACACACATACCCCCGCCAACCCACACATCCCGCACCTATACACACACATATTCCACACTCTCACAATTTTCCCCACCCACCCACACACCCATCAGCCAACCTACACCCACTCACCCACCCAATATTCGCCACCTCTCAACTACACATCCCCACCTATATAGACATCCCCACCAATAAACACATCTCCCCACCTGCCCATACATACCCCCCACCCATAACCGAAAAACACACACCTTCGCTCCCACACACACCCCGCCAACCACATATACCCCACCCACACACATCCGCCGCTCACACACATCTTCTCACAACTACACACCTCCCCCAACCCATACTTTCATCTCTGACACACATCCACCCACTCACGTTCTCATCCATCAACCACTCACACCCACACATCACCCACGCGCCCATCAACACATGCATCTCTCATCTACCCTCCCACCCACACACACCCCAACCACCCAGCCGAACACACATCCCCCATCCTCGCATACATCCTTCAATCACCTGCACATCCCACACCTCCCCCACCTCTCACACATCTCCCCTCCCACACAAAACTCCACCCATAAACACATTCCCCCCCCCCACACACATCCCCCACACACATTCCCCATACACATCCCCGAGCACACATCTTCCCACCCACTCACACATCCTCCACCTACAAACATCCTCACCACCCACACATACATCCTCCACCCACTAACATTTACCCCATCCACACTCACACACTCCCACCCACACAGACATATCCCATTCACAGACACCCCCCCTCCCCACAATCACCCCCACACCCATTACACACTCATCCCCCAACGCACACAATCTCCTACACACCCATTCACCCACCGAAACACAAACTCCCTACCCACACCCTCTCCCAACCCACCAACACCCATATTCTTCCAATTATCCTCTCAAATATCCCCCCCCCCACACACACATATATCCCTCACACACACATACATCCACCACCGACTACACATCCCTTCACACATCCACACATCACCCATTAACCCATACACATCCCCCACACACAACCCCTCCACACATACATTCCCCACACCCCCACACACACACATAACCCTCACATACACACCCATACACACATCCTCACATCTAGACACATACATGATGCCACACATGATCACTGAAACTAATAAGAACAAACTCCCACAATCTACACACAATTGAGACACTGACGATTGTCGTGAGAATTCTCGCAATTGCAAGAAGTGGAGAAAAAATTGTACATATACATTATGTAGCGTAAATATTAGTGATGCAATTCAACTCTCTCTCTTTTCTCTCTCTCTCACTCTCTCTCTCTCTTGCTCTCTCTCTCTCTCTCTCTCTCTCTCTCTCTCTCTCTCTCTCCCACTCACTAACTCTCTCATTCACATCACTGTAATGTCATATTATACATGATAAAATCAAGTGGCATAGAAAATGATACGATGAGAATAAACAAAACAAAAAACAAACAAACAAACAAACAAACAAACAAATAAACAAAACAAAAAAATATGGAATGGCATGTTACAGGACAATCCAGTGGCATACAAACCGATACCTCGTAATATGAAAGATGAGAATAGATAGATAGCCAGATAGATAGATAGATAGATAGGTAGATAGATAGATAGATAGATAGATAGATAGATAGATAGATAGATAGATAGATAGATAGATAGATAGATAGATAGATAGATAGATAGATAGATAGATAGATAGATAGATAGATAGATAGATAGATAGATAGATAGATAGATAGATAGATAGATAGATAGATAGATAGATAGATAGATAGATAGAAAAATCTTTATTTTCAAAGGATTAAGAGTTTGGCACGCAGGCCCATCTAACATTCTGCCCTTCTATCACTATCTTTCATACATTATTCCATTCACACATCATTCAAGGCTAACAGAGAACAGCAACAATATAAAAGATATGCATTATAAAGGCATGGGGAAAATGCGAACATCACAGCTACACTACTCAGTAACATTAGCTAATGGTGTGACACTTGTTATTAGCCATGTCGAATATACTGGCCTACCAAAAGGGGACTGGCTGTTATACTAGGGATTTGTTATTATTATTATTTCTATTATTTAGGTGGAAGGTAATCCGTATTGAGACAGTGTTCGAATAATTTGCGATTGTATGAATAGGGATTGGTGATGTCTTTGATTTCTTGTGGAAGATTGTTCCACAGCTGAGCTGCAGAGTACGTTAAGCTTATTTTGTATAAGTCAATCCTAGTTTGCTATAAATTAGTCTCAAGGCCCGTTTGTGGAGTGAGTAAAGTCGCTTGGTGTTTGAATTAAAACAACCATCCCAGATTGTAGAGCAGTAGTCAAAATGTGTCTGTATATGAGAAGTATAGACTATTTTCCTTGTGTCCTCATCCAGGAAATTTTTAATTTTGGCGAGTTGGTAGACTTTTTTCGCTGTTTGTTTTATGAGCGCTTGAACGTGGGAATTAAAGGTTAGGTTTCTATCAATGATTAGGCCTAATGTTTTGTGCTCAGTTACACTTTCTACTGTCATGTTATCCATGTGAAGTTGAAGCGATGTGTGTGAGTTTAGAGTTTGAAGTCTTTGTCTGGTTGTTAATAACATTGATTGTGTTTTAGTGATGTTAATTTGCATACGGTTTGCATAGCTCCACCTAACATTATTTAATTCTTGTTGCAAAGACGACTCCAGCAAAATAGTTTTCAGTGTTTGTGTACACTGTACAATCGTCTGCAAATAGACAGACAATCAGACAGACAGACAGACAGACAGACAGACAGACAGACAGACAGACAGACAGACAGACAGACAGACAGACAGACAGACAGACAGACAGAGATAGATAGGTAGATAGATAGATAGACAGATAGACAGATAGATAGATAGACAGATAGATAGAAAGACAGATAGACAGATAGACAGAGGCGGAGTCTTGTCCCCCACACTTTTTCTAATCTTCATCAATGATCTCGTTGCTAATCTACCGCATGGAATTAAAGCGGCAATGTACGCCGATGACCTGGTTCTATGGAGCAAAAATGAAGATGCATCAGTGGCCACCGGATTGCTACAAAGAGCTGTAGACACATTTGTTACATGGGCAAATATATGGTGTGTCAGCATAAACCCTCACAAGTGCAGCACCACCCTATATACCCTCTCTCCAAAACAAAAGGCAGGGATGACACAGATAAATGAACACCCCTAAGACAAGATAAAGAACCAACATACCTTGGATTAACATTTGATGGCAGGCTGACATGGAGTAAGCACATTAACAAAGCAGTGGCAAAAGCCAGAAGGAAAATAGCCATCCTGAGAAAGTTAAGTGGAACCACATGGGGAGACAGTGGGAAAATACTTAGCAAAGTTTATACGACAAGTCAGTATTGTAGTCCAACTTTCTGGTGTAGGGGTTGAACCCCTGACCTCGGCATCACCTGACCTCAGCATCAGCGCACCGGATATTTAAGAACACGCGTTCTTATCCATTCGGCCATGCTGACCTATCATACGACTTATGATCCAAACTCAACTACAATAGTATCGTAAAACATTAACCCTAGGGTAATATATAATATTACAACTGAAGCATACAACAACAGTAATAAATATGCACACAGTACTCAACTTATAATAATAACAAAACATCACAATGACCCTGCTGTGTTTTAACCATTTTAAACACCATAAATACGTATAGCGATACTGTTTTAAAATATGCAGAAGTAATACCCATGACATAACATGATATTTTTACTTTTGTGAGTGCAGAGAATGAATGGGCAGCGGGCAGCACTGAGTTTGAGGTACAACAACTGATCCAGAGTAACTGTCGTAATAAGTGTCGTCCCTGGGGTGAGGAGAATCAACACCCACATTCTTTTAACCCCATATCATTATCTTGAGGATCTCTTGGATCTCTGTCCACAACACCCCGTCAGTCTTTGGATCTCTCTCTCTCTCTCTCTCTCTCTCTCTCTCTCTCTCTCTCTCTCTCTCTCTCTCTCTCTCTCTCTCTCTCTCACCACTGGACCATGCCCCCTCTCATTCTTTTCCAAAACATACTAAACAACTCTAACTTCTAACAAAATGACAAATTAATTTAATAAAGAAAAGTGTCAGTTATGTGCAAAGTGTGTGTATAGAATGTCTGTCGTATAATCTAGAGTGTATGCAGAATCAGACCGAACAGCTCAGGAGCAAAGTCTGCTTCATCACAGTACGGGCCACACAATAGCACCATAGATCATGTACAGAGGGACCTCACCAAATGATGCGTCTCTCCGGCCAGGTGTCGAATTCCTCCAATCGTTCTTGGATAGTCCGGATGCCTGGTCACCAATAGTTGATATAGTCCAATACTGACCACGAATCTGACACCCACAGAGTAACTAATATGTCACTAAACGTTCTGTGCTCTGATAATCCTTGTATAGTAAAATACTGTTTACTGCCACTTTGAAACAAAATGTTAGTAGTTAATTTCTCACAGGAATTCACCATTTGGAAAAGACAATGTTAATTTGCAATTTCTCTATATAACTACTGTTGTTCCTGTTACTGGGTGCATTTTAAGTATCTTAACTGTACTATGATGAGAACTACCACTGAGAAATCACTCTTAGATGATCATCGGTTCCCGCTCAGCAGAGGCCAGGTTCTTGCAGACCCTCTGGATTATGGGCCCAGTGCAAAAGCCGCTGAGTAAAAACTGCCTTCAGTGATCGAGCCATAATCTTCTTCTATGACTTTTCTGTTTGCTTTTTGGAAAACATAGTGGAACCTGTTGACGAGAGAACACACCTGGTGAGAGCAACCCGATTCCGACATTCATTAGGTGAGTGTAGGCCGACGGCCGCACTCAGATATTTAACAGAGAACTAAACTCTGTCATAAGGCAGAGGAGCTCATCACATCGGTCTGAGTCATGGTAAGACAAGGAAAGACTAAAGGAAAAGTGCAGAAACCCAGTAGATACCCTACTGTAAGATCCTACCATTTGACATTTACTTTATCCAGCCCCCCCCCCCCCCCAACCACTTTCAATCTCCTCAAATACCATCCCACTACATTGTTCTTAACTCACTGAGTTAATTGATATCTCACACTAGCTAGTTTAAGCAACGCGATAACCTACTGTTGCCGACGCTCCTATAATACATTCCCATAACGCACATTACCACTCTAGTCTCATAAGAATCATCTAATTTGTGTCTAATTAATTAAATACCATATATTTATTCCTGTTTGAAATCGAGACTACTAAATCACACAATGGATAAATGTTCGCCAATGTAAATCGACATAAGACACTGTAGTCTCTCTCCATAATCAATCCAGGAACATCACACACGTCCTTGTTGCCTCACAACATTTGGTCGACTCCCGATAAATTTGTTTGTCCAGACTGTTTTAATACTGCGTCTAAATGACGTCACAAATCTGACTAGACACTAGGCGTCGAGAAGCTATTTTTTCTCTGCTTTTTCGACTCGATTTAACAACAGGCCGGCTGTCCCGCTTTCATCTGGGGAATTGTTCCCGGTACTCCAAAAAGTCTTGCCGGCCTGTGATCTGGAGAATCTCTTCCCCACAACAAAAGGTCTTGCCGACTTTCATCCGGACAGTCTGCCTCCAACATCAAAGGATAGCTGCCGCCTTTAGACGAATGGCGCGACAGTCTTTCATCGATTGACAACTCCAAGACTTTCCGCGACATTAAGAGAGTAGTCCGCATCTACTCTTTCTCATTGGAGGTTCGATCCAGATGATCTACTCCTCTTCTTCAGGAGCGGGGTGTCTAGACAGGAAATCAGCTCCAACATTTTTCTTCCCAGGTATATACTCCACCTGGTTTGCTTAACAAAACAATCCCCGCATTGTATGGGGATGTGGATGGCGCAATCACGTCATCCTTCAGCAGTTTCTGTATTTCCTCCTCCAGGGCCTTTTCTTTAGAGAATGGCACTGGGTACACCTTTTGGAGAACAGGCTCTTGTGTGGTCAAGATCATCTCAAACTCAACCAACCTCGTTCGTCCTGGTTTATCAGTCAGTATCTGCTTATGAGACTCGAGAACCAGGGTTATCTTTTCCCTGTCCTGGGAAGTCAGATCAGGGTTCACTTGCACATCCCTATAGGTTTCCTGGTGTACCAAGGGATATTCCCTGCCCTCGTTGGTTCCCACTTCAGTCTCCACTGCAACTGCCATTGCCATGAGGTGAGCTGCTTTGTTTCCGGTTCTCTCCTCGTACTTCCGCATGAGATTAATGTGGAAAATCTACGACTTTCCCCGGATCCGGATCTGATAGTTGGTTCTGGAGACCACCGTTTCCACGGGAAATGGTCCTTGCCAACCTATCTCCAGTTTGTTGGTTCCCGTTGGGAGTAGCAACAAGACTTTGTCTCCCACCTATAGAGATCTGTCTTTAGACCTACGGTTGTAGTAAGCCGCATGTCTTTTTCTGGCCTTTCGCAAGTTCTGAGTCCCCAGAATCTATCCCGTGTGAAGTTTTTCTTTCAGTTCCTCCAAGTATTTATAAGAGGAGATCACTTCTTCTGACGTCCCCTCCTCAGTCCAACTCCTCAATATGGCTTCCAACGGTTCTTTGATTGGATGACCAAACAGCAAAGTAGCGGTGGTAGTCCTGTTGAGCCATGAGACACTTCCCGATAGGCGAAAAGTGCTGCTGGGATATATTCATCCCACCTATCAGGTTTTTCCTGTGCCAGTTTCCGGAGCATTGTCATCAACATGCCGTTGAAACGCTCTACTTGTCCATTGGCTTCAGGGTGGTAAGGGCTGGTGTGAATATGGTTAGAGTGGAACACCCTAAATACCTCCTCCATGGGTTTCCCACAAAACTGGGACCCATTGTCGGTCAGATTCTGATTAGGGAAGCCTAATCTGGTAAAGGCCTCCATCAGTGCGTCAGTCACTCATTTCGAGTTAATTGTGGTCAATGGTATGGCTTCACCCCACATTTTACAGCAATCCACCATTGTGAGTATGTACATATTCCTCTTCCTAGTCCTAGGAAGTGGACCTACGATGTCGATGGCTACCCTCTTGAAAGGAGAGTTCATGATAGGATTTCACCCAAGACCACCGGCGCTGTCCAGTGTTTCGGTGCCACCCTCTGGCACTCAGGGCATGACTTCAAATAACGACGCACATCACCTGTCATTCCCGGCCAATAGTAATGGCAGGAAATTCGCTGCATGGTGGCGGCAATACCCATATGCCCACTAAATGAGATGCTATGCCCCATATGAAGAATTTGGGAACGGAGGGCCTTCGGGACTACCAACTGACCGTGTAGGTTGTCTCTCCTTCCGGCTATCCTGTAGAGTATCCTATTCTTCATGTAGTACTGCCCCCGTTTTTTTGGATCAGAAATTCTCTGCAGCTTCTTGTAGCAAGGACGTAAGGTTGCGTCCTCACTCTGGGCAGTTTGCAACTCCCCCGGCAGTGGGTTAGTATCAATTGCTTCTGCCTGATCCATTCTCGTCTTAGAGCGAGTCTGAATTGCTCCCATATGGATTGGCTCCCTGAACATTCCCAGAAAGACACACCGGCAATCAAGGATAACGGGTAAAATGGGATCGGTCAATACAGCGGCCTTGATTGTGCCTGTGACATATCTTAACTAAATCTCCACTTTGGCGATTGGCAACTTCATGGACACAGCACTAATCTGTGCAGGTTATATCTCTATGGTCTCACCTGTGAATTGTGCTGGGTGTATAAGATCTGCAGAGATCACGGCCTCCCTGTCCAGGCCAATGTCATATAGACACTCAACTTGTCGGCCGTTAACCTCTATCAATTCCACTACAGGTGGCTTATCCTGGTCTGGAGTCTCTTCCTCGGCCTCGACCTTTTCGGTGGACTCCACCTTGGGTTCCACTGGGCACACGACGAAATGTGTCTCCTGACTTACACCTGCAGTATTTAGCATTATTCGTGTACGACCTGCAGTGTTTGCACCATTTCCCTGTCCTATGTTTTCTCGTGCCGGACTTTGGTGAGCTCTCCTGGTAGAGAGCTTTCTTGTCGACCTCAGCATTTTCAGTTGCAACCTCCTTTGGAGCCACTTGACAAGCCGCGAAGTGAGGATTCTTAGCCTTCGATTTGCAGTCCCTCGTATTGTGAGAGGGCGACTTGCAAATCGAACACCACCTTTCCGTCCCTATCGTTTTGGTGAAGAGTTCGAGGTGCTCTTGCTTCCCTCCTTCGTCTTCTCCAAACTCTCCGCTGAAGTTTTAAAATAAGGTTCCACTTTCTTAGTTTCCGTGCTTTTGGATTTCTTAAGGTTATAATTCTCCTGACCTTTGTGGTTTGTGGAATGATTTCCTCCAGCCTCCCCATGTACCTCGACGAACCGTTCTGCCAATTTCGTCACGATGTCGATACGTTCCGCCCCTTGTTCTCCGAAGAATGTTCTGAGAGGTTTCGACAATTGCTTTCGCATCTGGTCCGACTATCAGGAGCTCTTCCAGACTCTCATAACCATGCGCGAACCCAGCCAAATCCATCCACTTATGGAGACAGGATTTCAGACGCAGACTGTAGGCGGCAAACAACTCTCCCGGTTCTCATTTCGCTGCTCGAAATTTTTTCCAGTATGTATGTGACGTAACCTCGAAACGTTTCAGCAGAGCCGTTTTCAATTCGTCGTAATTGTTCTCGTGACCTGGCGGCAGGCGGGAGTAAACCTCGTAACCTGTCCCGCGTAATGCCTGGGACAACTTAAGACATTATTTGTCACGATCCAGGCCCATAGAAACAGACATTGCCTCGAAGCGTTGTAAGTACTTGTCGATTTTCTCTTTGTCTTCTACATAGACAGCCAAAGGAAACTTCATAGCATGGTAACTATGTCCACCCACTGGGGTTGAGCCAGGGAGAGAGGAACCTCCCACTGCTCCCTCAGTTTCCCCACTAGATTGTCTCTTAAGTTCGATTTCCCGCATTTTGTACTCATGCTCCCTTTTCTGAGTTCATGTTCAGCCTCCAATCTCTGAACAGCTTGCTCCGCTTCAAGATTCTTAGCAGCTTGCTCAGCTTCAAGTTTCATAGCAGCTTGCTCAGCTTCAAGTTTCCTAGCAGCTTGCTCAGCTTCAAGTTCTAACCTTTTAGTGCCTTGCTCAGCTTCAAGTTTCCCAGCAGCTTGCACAGCTTCAAGTTCTAACCTTTTAGTGGCTTGCTCAGCTTCTATTATTTTGGTCTTTAACTCCATCTTTCTTAGTTCCCTCTCGGCCTTCCGATCTTCCGTTTCTGTTTGACGAAAATCTCTCTCCAACTCCTGTATGTACTCAGTTAGTGTAGAACCAGACAAGCCCATTCCTTACCCCCTTGCCCTTAGTTCTGCCATATCTAGTTTATGAGTGGCCATATTTAAGAGAGGTGAGTCAGCAAGTTGAGTGTAAATTTCTTCAAACAATATATAGATATTCACTATTTAAAATGTATATACATATTTAACACCACACATCACAACACAAAACCATCTCTCAATGACAAAAGCAGAATTAGGACCCAAGACCTATGCAGACTTGTGAAGTGTGAACAGGTATGATATGTGTCTTAACTCCTATCCACATTCACCCTAGCTGGATCCTCATTAATATGATATCACCATCCCGTGACTAGAGGTCCCGTGTCGATCCTCCAGTAATGTCGTAATAAGTGTCGTCCCTGGGTGCGGGGAATCAACACCCACATTCTTTTAACCCCATATCATTATCTTGAGCATCTTCTGGATTTCTGCCCACAACACCCCGCCAGTCTTTGGATCACTCTCTCTCTCTCTCTCTCTCTCTCTCTCTCTCTCTCTCTGTCTCTCTGTCTCTCTCTCTCTCTCTCTCTCTCTCTCACCACTGGACCATGCCCCCTCTCATTCTTTTCCAAAACATACTACACAACTCTAACTTCTAATAAAATGACAAATTAATTTAATAAAGAAAAGTGTCAGGTATGTGCAAAGTGTGTGTATAGAATGTCTGTCGTATAATCTAGAGTGTATGCAGAATCAGACCGAACAGCTCAGGAGCAAAGTCTGCTTCATCACAGTACGGGCCACACAACAGCACCATAGATCAAGTACAGAGGGACCTCACCAAATGATGCGTCTCTCCGGCCAGGTGTCGACTTCCTCCAATGGCTCTTGGATAGTCCGGATGTCTGGTCACCAATAGTGGATATAGTCCAATACTTACCACGAATCTGACACATACAGTGTAACTAATATGTCACTAAAAGTTCTGTGATCTGATAATCCTTGTATAGTAAAATAATATTTACTGTCACTTTGAAACAAAATGTTAGTAGTTAATTTCTCACAGGAATTCACCATTTGGAAAACACAATGTTAATTTTCAAATTTTCTATATAACTACCATTGTTTCTGTTACTGGTGGCATTGTAAGTATCTTCAATCTACTATGCTGAGAACTACTACTGAGGAATCACTCTTAAATGATCATCGGTTCTCGCTCAGAAGAGGCCAGGTTCTTGCAGACCGTCTGGATTATGGGCCCAGTGAAAAAGCCGCTGAGTAAAGACTGCCTTCAATGATCGAGCCATAATCTTCTTCTATGACTTTTCTGCTAGCTTTTTGGAAAACATAGTGGAACCTGTTGAAGAGAGAACACACCTGGTGAGAGCAACCCGATTCCGACCTTCATTAGGTGAGTGTAGGCCGACGGCCGCACTCAGATATTTAACAGAGACCTAAACTCTGTCATAAGGCAGAGGAGCTCATCACATCGGTCTGTGTCATGGTAACACAAGAAAAGACTAAAGGAAATGTGCAAAAACCCAGTAGATATCCTACTGGAAGATCCTATCATTTGACATTTTCTTTATCCACCCCCACCCAACCACTTTCAATCTCCCTAAATATCATCCCACTACATTGTTCTTAACTCACTGAGTTAATTGATATCTCACACTAGCTAGTTTAAGCAACGCGATAGCCTACTGTTGCCGACGCTCCTATAATACGTTCTCATAACGCACATTACCACTCTAGTCTCCTAAGAATCATTTAATTTGGGCCTATTTAATTAAATACCATATATGTATTCCTGTTTGAAATTGAGACTACTAAATCACACAATGGATAAATGTCCGCCGATGTAAATCAACATAAATCACTGTAGTCTCTCTCCATAATCAAACCAGGAAGATCACACACGTCCTTCTTGCCTCACAACATTTGGTCGACTCCCGCCAAAGTTGTTATTCCAGACTGTTGTAAAACTGTGTCTGAATGACGTCACAAATCTGACTAGACACTAGGCGTCGAGAAGCTATGTTTTTCTCTCCTTTTTCGACTCGATGTAAACAACTGGCCGGCTGTCCCGCTTTCATCTGGGGAATTGTTCCCGGTACTCCAAAAAGCCTTGCCGGCCTGTGATCTGGAAAATCTTTTCCCCACAACAAAAGGTCTTGCCGACTTTCATCAGGACAGTCTGTCTCCAACATCAAAGGATGGCGACCGTCTGTAGACGAATGGCGCGACAGTCTTTCATCGTTCGACAACTCCAAGAATTTCCGCGACAGTAACAGACATTAAGGTGTGACGTCAGTCTACACGCGCTGTCTATCTACGGTAATGTTTATTGCGCGAGCGTAATTTCATTTTGACCTGAGAAGTCCCATTGAAAATTTGCAAGATTATCAATGATATGGTCCGTTTAGAGTGATGCAAATTTGCATATATATACAATAATATGTGTTGGATATAAACATGCATTATTTATCATTGCAGTCGCTTTTAATATTCCATAACAATATTAAATGTTCATAGCTGGAGTATGACAAGAAAAACTGCCATCTCAAGCCATTGAAATACTAATAAATACTACATTACAGCATGCGATCTTCATAATTTCAGTGTGACATTTATTGCCAACTTAAATGGTCGAAAATTACAAACTAGACATTAAAATGGATGCTAAATTTAATAATGCATAGTCTTACAATGTAGTAAGTCTCATAAAACGGTATTTACGGGTTTACTTACCGCTTAGAATAGACAGCTGATTCTCCGATATAACAAGGGTTCCCGATGTGCCAGAAATGCACAACGCAAAACGGGGTGGCAAAAACTAAACAAGTAATCGGTGTCTGTTTAAACTCGATCTGGAAATAATTGGGGAATTTAACATCACGAGTACACTAAACCTCTTTAAAACGGAGACACACAATATAGTTGCCGAACAAAACCGCAGATATATTTCCGTTAAAATTCGGTAGTGCCTACCATAAACTTTTACCGCTGTTTATAAAGAGTTTCCTTAAGTATACCCTAATTTTCACATGTTGTACAATTTTATGATGTATCAGTGAAAGCATCTTCAAGTTGCTGTTGGAAATCAAAGCACAATCAGGATCTGGGGTGTTGATAACATTGATCATGGTGATAGATTTGTGTTTAGCCGAGTAGATTCTTGTTGGTCGCAGTAAAACTCTTACAGCAACTAAAGAATTATCAGTATATCAATCAGCAGTGTAGTAACTTCGAGTTAATGATGTTTGATACAAATTTTGTCCCCGTGTGATGATGAAATCCAGCTGATACCAATCGCTGGATCTGGGGTGTTTCAGTGTGACCTTATGCCGCTCTTTTTCTTTTTTTTTTAAATAAAAAGGGAGTTTGTAATAGATAGGTCGCTTCTAGTGTAATGCTCTAGCACAGGGGTGGGCAAACTTTTGTGCATAGGGGCACATTGACAAATGTAAAGCTATAGGGGGGCCGCATATATATTATGTCCCTATTAAAATCGATAAATTCTCATTTTAGCATTACATTACGAAGGTCAAGGACTTACAAAAATAGAAAATTAGAAAGAACTTTTACCAACAATGTTAATGTTAATAATTGTTCATAACGGTGCATGAAATTCTGTAAAATTCAACAAAATAACGTAAAAACGAAGTACACATTTTAATTTATAAATGCCCTCGAGG
This sequence comes from Cepaea nemoralis, assembly GCA_014155875.1. Classification (NCBI taxonomy): domain Eukaryota; kingdom Metazoa; phylum Mollusca; class Gastropoda; order Stylommatophora; family Helicidae; genus Cepaea; species Cepaea nemoralis. The sequence goes on from JACEFZ010013727.1 coordinate 14,928, forward strand.
GCCGCATAATATCAGTTGCCGGGCCGCATCCGGACCGCGGACCGTAGTTTGCCTACCCCTGTTCTAGCAGCTTTGTCCATTGTTATTCATGCTACCGATGTCGTATTTTCCAAGTCACTATGGCCTTGAAATCGAGTGCTTGCCCACACACGCATTAAAATCATCGAGCATATACATTAAGTCAGATTTTGGTACTGCCTTGATCACAGTCTAATTCCTCATGGAATGAATCCACATCATCAGGTTAAATGAGTGTCAGTGCATATGCAGTGATATTGGTGGCAAAACCATAAGAGGTTGCTAAGCGCAGGGATAATAATCTTTCATGTCCACCAGCAGGAATTTCAATCATTCCCAGTAATGAATTCTTCTCTGCAAAGCCCACTCCATGTTGTATTTTTACTTCGTGCACTGTACCTTTCCAAAAAAAGGTGTAATTATTTGCCCCGAGTGACCCTTGCTCGGCGAGGCGAGTCTCTTGCAGGCCAGCAATATTTATATTAAGACGATTGAGCTCGGTATCAATCACAGCCGTTTCTCTTACATCGTCAATAGTTATCGGGTCAGTGGAAAATACCAGACTTTTGATTGTATGACACGTATGTTCCAGGTTGGTAGCCGTAGCATGAGATTTCTAGTTTTATTTTCAGTGATTGATGCATTGGTTTTACAATCTGCGATTCAGATTTTGCCCTAGCCCCAAACACCAATTGAAGCAGGCAGGCTGAGCCGGTTCAGCACCGGGGGCTGCCCAGCTTGAGGCGGGCAGTAGCTGATCAGTAACACCTATTGGTGTCTCCCACCGTCAGAGGCAACTCGTTGCGCCCCTGTCTACGATACTTGACAATAATTTATAACCCGTAACTGCTACCTCTCGCTTTGATTCCGAGACCAGTTAAGGCCAGGGATAGAGTTATACCTGTCAATAGCACAAAGCCTGGGCTGAATTATAGGGACCATGTATTGCCCATGCAGCATGATCCCTCTCTCGGCCTGCCTAGTTTACTCTAGAGCAGGGGTCACCAAACTTATTTCACGGCGGGCCGGATAACTGACAAAATGACGAGCGCGGGCCGGATTGTCATTCTGTACAATACTTGCACCGTTCTCCGTGGCGAATGTCTTTCTGACGTGATTCGTAATCCCGTATACCCGCATTAGAAACACAGCTAAGCGCGATTTGGCAGCAGACAACGTTGCGCTGATTTTTACGGCATGTTATGGGTGTCGGTCGTTCAGAAAGCAATGGTAAACTACTGAACGTAAACTTGCCAACACATCAACAACAGCAAACAATGCTGGTGTTGACTGCAAACTAACTTTAACAATAATTGCAAGCTAGAACGAAAGCTCTGGGGGAAAAAAAAGACGAAAACCTAAGGTAATCATGGGAAGGGAGTGCAATGCACACACACACACACACACACACACACACACACACACACACACACACACACACACACACACACACACAAACACACACACAAAACAAAACAAAACAAAACAAAGACAACCATCATATTTATTTACTAAACAAAGTTGCCAAAGAAGGCGACGTTGGCAAAACGATAGTTACATCAGACCTAATGTACACATATCCGAATCTCACAAACTAAGCAGCAAAAGAGGTTAGTGAGATTTGTGAAACTGACGTGTGGCTTTCAAAATACCATCAATGTTTGGTTCGGAATTGCTGCATCCAAACAAGCGAATTGATTTCAAATGTTCATCAGTCAATCTAATTCGATGTAGTGACTTCACAGACTTCATTTTTGAAAATGTTTGCTCACAGACATAAGTTGTTCCAAATACTGATGCCATACTAGCGGCAAATTTCTTAAGTTTCGGAAACTCAACATCAGGTAAGCAGCGGTGCTTCCTTCTCTGTGCTTCTCTTTCAACATGTCATTTGCTTGCAAATCAATGAGCTCCAACTGTAATTCAACTGGCACATCATCAAGGTTACAATCAAACGGATTCTGGAACAGAAAAATGTCACTCTCAATTCTGTCAAGATCTGCAAATCTCTCCAAACTCTTTGAAACAGTGAAAATGAGAAATATTTTCTCCTTCCAGTTGTGCTTCCAACAATGACAGCTTTCTCCGAAATCAATTGATGGTTCTGTAGAGATCACAGACAAGGTAATCCTTTCCCTGAAATTTCAAGTTCAGTTCATTCATGTCGACCAAAAATGACAACTTTGACAGCCAGGTAGGATCTGACAGCTGTGAATCAGCTATAACGTTTTCAGTGAAGAAAAAATCTTTTCGTTTCGGAGCTTGTAAAAACGAAGCAGGACTTTACCGCAGCTGAGCCACCTCACTGATGTGTGATAAGGCAAGTCACAGAATTCAGAATCAATTTCTTCAAGAAAAGCCTAGAACTGACGGTGAATGAGTACGTGTTCCCGAATGAAGTTCACAACAGAAACGACTCGTTTCAGTACACAATAAATATCTAAGTCTTTCCCACAGAGTACTTGCTGATGTACGATGCAGTGTATGAACAGAACGCCCGGAATTTGCAAATCTTCCAACTGTGTCCTGGTCTGCCCCACCAGATCCTTCCTCACTCAAGCGAGGTTTTTCCCCCTCAATCAACTGTAACACCTAGAAGCTGATTCCACTGAAAGTTATCGTCTTGCAAAATTGTTTGCACTTCCACGAAAATAAATTTCCCAGTTGTTGTTACATGCATGCTGCAAACGGATGCCAACTCTTCCGTTATCTTAAAGTCCAAATTCACACAACGAATGAACACGAGAAGTTGTGACGTACTTGAGGAGATATCAGTAGGCTTATCCAGCGCCAGAGAATACCACAACAAGTTCCAAGCTTTCTCGCGTATTTGTAGCATTATGTTCTCTCCAAGTTCTTCTGTTCTCCGCACAACTGAACTTGCCGAAAGGCTGATAGTTCGAAACAAACCGGCTTTCTCAGGACACACATTATTTGCTGCTTCGATCATATACTCTTTGATGAAGTTGCCATCAGTAAACGATGTTCCTCGTTCTGCCATCTTATGCACTGTTTTGTAACTTGTACGATTTATTTTCAGCAAATTTTCTCGTGAAGAGATTTCTTTGTGTTTCAAAACCACGTTTCATGGACTCATATTTCCCAGAGCGTAACTTTCCTGAAAACGTTTAATATGTTGATAGATGTTTTGTATCGTAGTGACGCCGAAGATTGTACTCTTTCAAAACGGCAACACTTTCGCTCATTTTACGCAATTAGGTTTCTGGTCCTTTGTTTCCACAAAAAAGTACTTTACTCCCCATTCTTCATTGAAAAATCGATACTCGGCGTCCACTTGTCTTTACCGAGTAGCCATAATTAAGGGTGAAGTACACGGGATCTGAAAATGAAAAAAGAAGACATCAAATTAGAAACATAATTAAAATCCTGCTGAAACACAAGAAAAGCAGAAGATTATGAGTCACTGGTGAAGCTACAGCTCATCAAAGGTACATATACAGTTTATAGGTACCTTTGTGTAACCACACAGGGATGGCACAGATAATAGCACAACACCGACTGCTCATGGCCCATAGAAAAAGAGAGGAATAAGAAGACAAAGAGAGTCTCATTCTATTTCTACGGCTAACAAGAAAACAACGATTTAGAGATATCAGAAGAAATTCAGGTCAGTGTACATGGAATCAGAATAATGTAATTGAAAAGATACAACAAAATCTGATTAATAATGTCAATGCCCTAATAAATAAAATTCATGATTAGATGCAATGACAAAATAGGCATCCCCATTAACGAACATACACATGATCATCCTTCACAGTACCTGCGATCTTTCATCACAGCATGGTTAGTCATCCAACTCAGTACCAGTCATCTTCCATCACAGCATGGGTGTTCATCCAACACAGTACCAGTGATCCTCATCACAGCATGGATAATCATCCAACACTGTAACTGTAGTCTGATACACAACATCAGCAATTATCAGACAATAAGATGGAACAAAGGTCATTCATTCTGTAGCATGTCCTTTGCAGAACCTCACTCCCATAATAACCTTCCGAAAAACCTCTCGATCATAATCAAGATGTCCCGCTTCAGATACATCCATCCGGAAATCATCCGCCACATCCTGCACCCATCTTCTCTTTGGCCTTCCTCATCCTCTCTTCCCAGACATATACCCCTCGATTGTTGTTCTCAGGCACAGACATAGCTATTATATTCCTATATTCCTATTTAAACTATGAAGGTTCATTCAAAACTCACCCCGCAGCAGATAATCGTCAATCCACAATCAAGTTCCTCTGGTATCTTTTGGATCTTCACAGGGCCTGTCTGCCCTCTCAACTGTGGTGTTGAAAAACAGTGGTCGCGCTCGGCCGTGCCTGGGGCATGTTCGCCCATCTACTTGTTATTGGCTCAGAGGGATGAGTTCAAACCCTCTGCTGAAAATTAGACATCAACTTAGAGGGATGAGTTCAAACCCTCTGCTAACAATTATACGTCAGCATCTCTTTGGCCTCAGTTGTTCTCAAGGCCAAAAAGGCGGGAACATGGCGTGACTGGGCTCTTATAGGCACGCCAACACAACATCCCAGCATCCTAAGCATTTTTTTTACCACGGTATCGTGGGATATGCTACTTCATACTCTTGTAGAGTCGCGACAGGCGGCTTCATGTGGTAATAGAATATATCTCATAATAAGGTTTGCAAAATATATAAATAGGGCCGACTAAATGAATAGCCTAGTGCAGGCAGGAGGTCTCCGCACGTGTAAAGATCTCCTATTATTCTAAACATAATATTTACATTTAAATTGTATCACAACGTCTCGTGTTTCATATGTTATATCAAGCAAATTTGAGTACCGACGGCGGGCCGGATGAAATGACGTCGCAGGCCGGATCCGGCCCGTGGCCGTAGTTTGGTGACCCCTGCTCTAGAGGAAAAGGTAACACCAATACATCTGGAACAAGACAAGCTGCAGAAGCTGCCGGATCAGCAAAGCAATGCTCTAACAGTCCGCCTGTCGGAGCTTGGATCCTTGACCAGTTGCCAACCAACGCATAGGACCTGGTCTGCCCTGCCATGACATTTAGTCTTTATGTTTCATTTCCTGGCAACAGGATAAGGTTTGTGCCCTCCAAATTGCGCTCCTCCACCCGAAGCCGTTGGCACAATGTGGGGTGTCGAGTTTGGTGAGCGCCGCCCAACATTCGGCGCTAACAGAAGCAGGTAGTACCTTCTAATGCCATACGGTATCTTAGTCGTATCTTAGTTAGATAGGACAAGATTTGGAAACGTGAACAGATATAGAATACGAAAGCAGGCCTACAGAACAGCCAGTAGACAATAATAATAATAATAAAATAATAATAATAATAATAATAATAATAATAATAATAATAATAATAATAATAATAATGCCGCCCTCCGTGGCCAAAGGCTTGCGAACGAACAAACGTACGAACGAACGAATTTTTTTTCAAATGGTTAAGAATTGGGCAAGCAGGCCCGTCTAACATTCTGCCCTTCTATCACTCTCTTTCTTTCATTATTTTATTCACACATCATTCAAGGCTATCAGAGAACAGCAACAATATAAAAGATATGCATTATAAAGGCATGGGCAAAATGCGAACATCAAAACTACACGACACAGTAATATTAGATAATGATCTGACACTTGTTATTAGCCATGTGGAATATACTGGCCTACCAAAAGGTGACTGGCTGTTATATAAGGGTTTTGTTATTATTATTATTATTATTATTATTATTATTTATATTATTAAGGGGGAAGGTAATCCATACTGAGATAGTGTTAGAATAATTTGCGATTATATGTATAGGGATTGGTGATGTCTTTGATTTCTAGTGGAGATTGTTCCACAGCTGAGCTACAGAGTACGTTAAGCTTTTTTTGTATGAGTCAATCCTAGGCTTCGGAATGTGTAATATATTTAATCGTTTACTGTATCTAGCATTATATTTAAACAATGGCCAAAAGTAATTTGGGGCATTCTGATGTAGGGTTTGTGAATTAGTTTAACCTTATTGAAAAGCAGGCGTTTGCGGAGCGGTAGTAATTAAAGGCGTTTATGCAGGCTATGATTGTCAGATAAATGTTTGCTGTAAATTAGACACATGTCCCGTTTCTGGAGTGAGTAAAGTCGCTTGGTGCTTGACTTAGAACAACCGTCCCAGATTGAAGAGCTGTAGTCAAAATGTGTCTGTACATGAGAAGTATAGAATATTTTCCTTGTGTCCTCATCACGGAATTTTTTATTTTTATTTTTGCGAGTTGGTAGACTTTTATCGCTGTTTGTTTAATGATCGCTTGAACGTGGGAATTAAAGGTTAGGTTTCTATCAATGATAAGGCCTAATGTTTTGTGCTCAATTATACTTTCTACTGGCATGTTATCGATGTGAATTTGAAATGATGTGTGTGAGTTTAGAGTTTGAAGTCTTTGTCTGGTTGTTAATAACATTGATTTTGTTTTAGTGATGTTAATTTGCATACAATGTGCATAGCTCCACCTAACTACATTATTTAATTCTTGTTGCAAAGACGACTCCAGCAAAATACAGTTTTCAGCGATTGTGTACACTGTACAGTCGTCTGCAAATAGATCGCAGGACGACGAAAGATGCAAAGGTAGATCGTTAATATATATGGCAAATAATAGAGGGCCAAGAATAGAGCCTTGCGCAGTTCGTGAGTCGCTTACCAGGCGTTCGAAATTCAGCAGCGACCGATTTGTGCAGCAGACCGTATCGCGTTGTGTTATAACGTGTTGGTATGAGAGCCGGTCGTTCAGAAAGCAATGGCAAACTACTGAACGTAAAAACAACTTGCCTAAAAAAATATGCTGCTGTTGACTGGAACGTCCTATAAGGGATATGCAAAATTTATATATATATATATATATATATATATATATATATATATGCCGGCTCCATGGCCGAGGGGTTAGCAGCTTTCTCCGCTAACCCCGAATACTCTCGTCACGTGACGCGACGAGAATTAGCAGTGGTTCGAATCGCAAAAGTGACTTATGAGAGTATGGAGCCGGTCGCTCAGAAAGTCGTGGCGTGCTGATGAGCGTAATCTAGCTTAGGAATCAACATACAGCTGAAAGATGCTGATGTTGACCGCAATATCCTGAAACAGGATGGAAACGCGGATTAAAAAAAAAAAAAAAATATATATATATATATCATCAACTGCCATGCTGGCTGGCGTAAGCGTTCATGACTCTCCACATACCTCTGTCTTTGGTTTTTTTTGATCAACTCTGCTGATGATATCCCCCCATGCCACCGTCTCAATCCATCCAGCATAATTTCTTTTGGTCTGCCTCTGCCTCTCTTCCCCTCGATCTGTCCAGTTGTCACGATGTTCTCCAATGCCTCTCTTCTTATAACATGACCAAATAAAATTGTTTGTCACTTTCTTATTGTTGTATATAATGTTCTAGTTTCATTAGCCTCTTTCAGGCAATCGTTGTTAGTTACTTTGGCAGTCCAAGGAATTCGCAACATTCATTTCACTAACCACCCGGGAAGGATAACCCGGTCAACAAATGCCCGCAGAAGTCGGATGTGTCGGCCTAACGGCGCAAGAACATAGCTCTGCTGGTAACAGGCACAACGCAATCACGTCCGAAAAATAATCTCCGGATGAACGCAGAAGAATAAGAAGATTTCACGAACCACATCTCTGTTGCTTCCAAACTCTTCCTAATTTGTTCATTTACATTCCAAGATTCACAGTCATACAGCAAAACGGGATCTATATAGCAATTTATAACTCTCTTTCTTACATTCAATAATAGTGACTTATTGCATACGATATTCTTAATTTTCTGAAATACAGCTTGTGTTTGCCCCATTCTGCTCTTAATCTCTGTTGTGCGCTTTCCATCTGAAGTTATAAATGCACCTAGGTATTTAAAATTATCCACATGGTTAAGAATTTTCCCTTCTATTTCTATTTTCACAATTTGGTGTCACCTTTTTCTTTGATATCACCATTGTTACTGTTTTCTTGATTTTCAAGAAGTTTCCTTTCTCAGCACTCTCTATTCCTACAATGTTAGTTAGTTAGTTAGTTAGTTAGTCGCGGTTCCAACTTCACGGCAACGGGTCGTCCCCATATTGCTCCGTTCCTGTGCCAGTGAATATCACACAAAATGCTCCTCACTGCCCTATGTGAACAATGGAATAGACAGAAGTGTCGGCATTCCTACAATGTATGTCCAACAATTGTTATAGATCATCTGCATTATCCGCCTCCAATACCGTGTCATCTGCATAGCGTATACTGTTTATAATATAACCCCCGAATAGTATACATGGTTTCTCTTTGTTCTCTCTTATTATTACTTCGCTATAGAGGGAGAAGAGTTCCGCGGACAAAACACAGCCCTGTCGTACTCCCAGCCTCATCTGTTCATAACTGCGCTCTGTATTTCCTTTGTTAATTGCTGCTACTTGGTTCCAGTAAATATTCTTTATTATTCTGAAAGTTTTCCATACATGTTAATATCTTCCAAAATGTTAATAAATTCATCCTGTTGTACTTAATCAAATACCTTGTTTGTAGCCTTTCCTTCCACAATTTCATACTGTTCTTCACCAAATTCCATATATTTTTTTTTTCCCGCGTTTCCATCCTGTTACAGGATATTGCGGTCAACACCAGCATCTTTCAGCTGAATGTTGATTCCTAAGCTAGATTACGCTCATCAGCACGCCACGACTTTCTGAGCGACCGGCTCCATACTCTCATATGTCACTTTTGCGATTCGAACCACTGCTAATTCTCGTCGCGTCACGTGACGAGAGTATTCGGGGTTAGCGGAGAAAGCTGCTAACCCCTCGGCCACGGAGCCGGCTAAATTCCATATATAGACACTAATATATACATTAATATATATTAGACCAGTGATTTTCAACCAGTGGGGAAATTCCATGGGGAAGTTTTAGGGTTTTCGTGGGGGTGGGGGTGGGGGGGGGGGGGAGAATTAAGACCACAGATTTGCAGGCTCAAAATGGCTTCAGGCACAATATTCTGATTCTCCATTGAGCGTTTTGTTTGATGAAGCACAATTTTCTGGCATTCTGGTGTCGTGTAATAAGTGACAATTCTTTGACGTTTAAACTGTTTGTTTATTGTAATATGATTAATTTAGTGTGTTAATAAAATATTGTGAATATTTATAAAAAAAAAGCTATTGTTTTTAGTTTTAATATCCATTGTATCCATCAGCATATTCTTTTGCTATTAAATGTATAAAACTGCACTATAAAATTAATATATGCATGTAAAGATTATGTAAAATATTATAGGCATGTTATTTTGAATGCACCTCTTGAGACTGACAGTTTTGGAAAGGGGGAATTCTTCTTTCGTTTTCTGAAAAGGGGGGAATGCCATTCTGGCATATGTTGAAAGTATGCATCGGCCAAAAAAAAAAAAAAAGGTTGAGAACCAACGTATTAGACACTAATAGTAAAAATATAAACAATGCATATTACCATGTGATGAGACATGTACACCACCCACCTACACATCCCCCATTTACCCCACACCCCCACCCACATAACCACACACACACACCCAGACACACATACATTCCCCCACCCATCCACCACATGTTCACATCTCCCCACCCACACACACCTCCCACCCACCACACTTCCTATCCACCCACACCCCAAGCACATATACATTCCCAAACCCACAAATCCCCCACCCACACACACCCACCCACCCACCTACACACATCTCACCAACCACTCCCATATCCTCCACACGTCCCATTACCCACAAACAATCACCCACTCACATATCCTACTCTAGTTTATCTAGTCTTTACTGAAGTTGGGCAGTGCCCAAATTAAGTATGAACACAGACCACAAGGCAGTTATTGCCACAATAAGAACCAACAGAAAGAGAAAGCAAAGACCAGGGAAATACATGCCACGCGAATCAGTAAACTTAAAAACCCTCAAAGACGAGGCAGTGAATAAATATTATGAGAAAGAACTAACTGATATCTTTGTACAATTACCTATGGAAAGTAAAACAGTGGAAGAAGATGGGAGATGTTCAAATCAAGCATATTAGATACTGCAAAAAAAGCGAAGCACGGAAAAAGAAAAAAAAAAGTTGATGGAGCGCAGAGGAAAAGAAAACTGTAAAATACAAGAAGGAAAAATATAAAAAAAAGTGGTTGGAAAGCAAACAGGAACGTGATTAAATAGAATATAGGATAGCGAGAAGATATGTGAACAGAATGGTAAAGAAAGAAAAACAAAAAGACTGGGAGGAGTATAGAGAAACCCTAAATAAAAAATCAAATCAAATTAAATCAAATCAACTTTATTAGGGTCACAAATTGGGCGCGCAGGCCCGTCTTACATTCGGCCCTTCCAATCACTCGTATTTCGTTCATCAAGAGCATTATACATTTACATAGGAAGAAAAATAAACATTGTGAAATGAATGTTGTAAACATAAACAAGGCAAATTACCATGTTATGAGGCCCATCTCCCACCTACCCATACATCACCCCACCCACATACACACCCCCACCTACCCACACACATGCACACCAAGGGACACATACATACCAAACCAACCGACCCACCCCCTCCCGCACATCCCCCACCCACACACACTGCCCTCACTTGTTCCCCCAACCAAAACACACTCGCCACCCACAAACATTCCCCCATCAACCCACACATCCCAAGCCCACCCACATACACATCCTATCCCATGCAACCTCTCCCCACCCACACCTCAAACCACCCATCCTTCAGCCACATCTCCATCGACCACATATTCCCCACCCACGTACGCAATCCCCCACCAACCCACACATCGCACATCCACTCACACATCCTCAAACCATACACACACATCCCCACCAATTGACATCTCCCTACACCCCCCTCCCCATACACACACATCTCCCTAACCACCCATACATCCCCAATCCACTCACAAACACCCACCACCCACCCACACATGACTTAACCCAATCCGCCACCCTCACATCACATACATCCCCTACCACGCAATATTCCCAACCCACGCACCGCACACACACATATCCCTCACCAACACATCCCACAATCACATACCACCACACATCCCCACCTACACACCACACACATATCCCCCATCCACATACCATACAATATTCCCACCCACAAAGATACCCTTACCCATCCACCCCACATACCCCCACCCACCACAAAAATCCCCCACCCACACATACATACCTCACCCACACAATATCCCCAACCAACACACGACACACCTCTCCCCACCCACACACGCATTCCCTACCCGTCCACCAACATACACACACTCACGCACACATCCTCCACTACGCACCCACGCACCCCAACCCACCCACCCCCAACCAAACATCTCTCGATCACAATACCCCTATCCACACACATCCACCACCCACTCGCGCATCCCACCCTGACACGTACACATCCATCACCCACCTACACATCCCTAAGCCACTCACACATCCCCACCCAAACATTCCCCATCCACGCATACATCTCCCACTCACACACCCCCACCACCCACATCTCCCCCAACCACCACACATCCCCTACTCACCCACACATATACCCCACCCATACACACATTCCCCGCACCCATCACACACATCCCCCACACCACACACTATCCCCTACCCAAACACATACCCTCACCCATACCCCCACCCACACACCATGCACACAATCCCCCACCAACACACCGCACACATATCTCAAACCCACAAACCATACACTTCTCCCCACCCGCCCTTGCATCCCCAATCCACCCAACACAATCCCCTACCCACACAACCCCACCACCTACATATACTTCCTCAAACCATCCACACATCTCCACCCACATAAACACATATCCCCCGCACCCGTCCCATACACATATCCTCCACCCATACACATATCCTCCACCCATACACACATCCCTCACACATCCCCCCAACACCCACAAATATCACTACCCACCAAAACCCACACAACCCAACACATCCAAACGCATACCCCCACCCACACATCCCCCACCCACACATATCCCCACACTCACACACATCCTCCACACATACTCACACCTCCTCACATCTAGACACATACAAAAGGTCTCACGTTAGCATTGAAACGAGTATGAACAAACTCCCACACTTTACTCACACACGTTCACTGACAATTGTCATGAGCAGTCTCATAAAAATGTTAAACATGGAGAAAAATGTGTACATAAAAAGTATGTGACGTAAAAATAGTGATGCTCCCACACACAGAGATACACACAGAGAAGGCGCGCGCACACACACACACACACACACACACACACTCTCTCTCTCATTCACTCTCACGCTCACTCATTCACTCTCACGCTCACTCATTCTGTCTCTCATTCACACTTACTGAGTCTCTCACTCAAACTACAGAAATGAACATGAGTTTATATTATGCATGATAAAATCAAATGGTATTTAACTGATAATATGACAGATGAGAATACACAAACATATGGATTCGTGTGTTACATAACATGCGTGTTACATGACATGCATCTGCTCAGCTCTCTCTCTCTCTCTCTCTCTCTCTCTCTCTCTCTCTCTCTCTCTCTCTCTCTCTCTCTCTCTCTCTCTCTCTCTCTGTATTCTTTCATATGCACACATTCACGCGCGCTCACACACACACACACACAGACACACACACACTAACACATCTACTCTCCCACTGTCTCACTCTCTCGCACACAATCCTTCACACACACACACACACTCTCTCTCTCACTCACACTCTCTCACACATGCACATATGCATTAACGCATGCACGCACGCACACACTCCCTCACTCACCCTCACACATACACGTACGAATGCATGCACTGACACATTCCACCACCATTTCTCGCTCAATCACTCTCTCCACACACACGCATGCACGTGCGAACACACACATTCACTCTCTCTCTGTCACCCACTCTCTCTCTCTCTCTCTCTCTCATCTCTCTCTCTCTCTCTCTCTCTCTCTCTCTCTCTCTCTCTCCCTCTCTCTCTCTGTATTCTTTCATATGCACACATTCACGCGCGCTCACACACACACACACACACACACACACACACACACACACACACACATTCTCTCACTCACACTCTCTCACACAAAGGAGGCAACTAGAAACTTCTACAAACAGATAAGTGCAGTGAGAACCAGAGGAGACCATTGACCCAACTGAAATAATTAACAGCGAAAATAGAGAACCAATAAGTGAACAAAAACAAATCCTAATAAGATGGAAGCAGCACTTTGAACAAGTTTTCAACATTCCGTCAGATGTCACAGGAATTCAAGAAACCGACATAGATGTCCCTGTAGAAATAGAACCAGACATACTGAAAGAAGAAATTATAGGAGTCATCAAATTAGACCCATTGAACAAATCACCGTTACAAAATGATATACCAAATGGACTAATTAAATCAGCAAGAGTATGAACAACATGGCTAAGTAGACTATTCACCTATGTTTGATTAGAACAACAGACACCACGAGACTGGTAAAATGCTATACTTATCCCAATTTGGGGGGGGGGGGGGAAACAAAGGCAATAAAAGAGACTGCACACAATATAGAGGCATTTCCCTTTTAATTCATACTGGGAACATATTTTGCAAAATTCTTGACAAAAGATTACGAACTACTATAGAACCTCAGCTAAGCGAAACACAACTTGTATTTAGGAAAAACAAAGGTTGCACGAATGCTATTTTTGCTCTTAGACAAGTTATAGAAAAATCAATCGAATTTAATGAAACACTCTACTTAGCCTTTGTCGACCAAGAAAAGGGCATTTGATAGAGTAAATAGAAACAAACCGTGGAAAATTCTTAAACAATATGGAGCGAGTACATATTTAACAAACCTATGAAGAAGCATATACAACAACAGTGAATGCATAGTGAGATCAATTAGGTGACACTCAGAACCCTTCACCGTAAGATCTGGAGTACTACAAGGTTGTGTCCTGTCCCCTCTCTTGCTCATAACCTATATAGATAACATATGTAAAGAAACAAGCCATACAGAGACAGCAAGAACACCGCATGACGAGCGAACAGAAGAAGAACCATCTGCAAATTACACCATTAGAGAACTCTTGTTTGCGTACGATGAAGCATTAATAGCAAAATCAGAAGCTGAATTACAAGACGCCATGGATAGTCTAAACGAAATGTGTTTGGGAACATAACATGAAAATTAGCACAAGTAAAACAGAGGTAATGATTATAACTAAAGAAGAATAAGACAACTACAATTCACCTAAACAAACATCCCCTGAATCAAGTAAAGAGTTTCGATACCTAATGGTAATCAGAAAACGAGATCGAAAAAAGATGCATTAAGGCACCCAATTCATTGGACAAATGGCAATAATACTAAACAAAAATGTTTCAATGGTTACTAAGATCGCACTTTACAACACAATCTTCCTACCTTAACTCTATGCTACCAATGCCAAACCTGGACAATGACAGAAAAAGAGAAAAGAAAAATCACAACAGAAATGAGATTCCTGAGTAGAATACTCAATGTATCAAGAAGAGATAAGAACAGAAATGAAGAAATCAGGACTAAAGTGGGGGTTATAGCAGTGCTAGATTTTATTAGAAAGCCGCAAGTAAAATGGTTTGGTCATGCTATTAGGTTACCAACTAACAGTATACCACAATAAGCAATGATGTAAAGACCAAATGGAAGCAGAGGAAGAGGCCGACCACGTAATCGATGGACGGAGGGAATAGCAGAATCTATGGGAATATCGATACATGAACGAACGAATGAACGAACAAACGAACGAACAATCTTTATTTTCATAGGGTTAAGAATTGGGCACGCAGGCCCGTCTGACATTCTGCCCTTCTTCTCTCATTCCTCTCATACATTAAGCCAATAAGCGGCACTCTCCCGCTGTTTATATTTCATCTTGACACCGCAAGGTACAACAGGAACATGATGACGTGAGACCTAGTTTAGCCGAGACATCTGCGGCTAGACCCTTTACTGCGGAGAAACTGAGACTAATATCCCTTCGGAAGGCTTCTCCGGTAGGCTGCCTGTGCTTGCGTCCGAGGATGTTGACAAGGCCCTATATGTATAATATATACTGGTTTCGCCCCTAACGTCATTTTCGTCTTCTCTCCTCCCCTTTTAACTTTGGAAGGCTACCTGGGCGCCTCGACCCTGGTATTCTTTAACCCACTTTCACTATGAACTACAAATTTCACTTGTCAATCATCTTTTGACCGGCCTACACCATGCGTCTGTAGGTTGGATGCTTTGACAGCTGCTCGGAGATGCGAGTGACCTTACGTAAGGCATTCCAATCTGTTGTTTACACCTTCGCCTACCTTGTTGAATTTTTTCATCTGAGTTAAACAAATAAGGTGTCAGAGCAGAAGGTATCATTAGCCCGCCATTAGTAAGTTCACACATTTGTCAGGCTAAAAGTCGTCACTCAGTTGTTATCACCACCTTCATGGCTCTTTCGCTGGTTAACGGGTTGCGTATGGCGTAAAACTGAGATTTTACAATCTTTGAAGAATGCAGACTGTATTTGCTGTGTACTTTGGTAGTTCTACTAACTCAAATTTGCGTCATATAATTGTAAATGCCGATCAGTGTGGTTTTATTTTTCTATATCCTAATTCATCGTTGGTTTTCTCCTTTGTTGGGGAATGAGAGATTTCTTCTGATTTTGCCAGAAGTTTTCCACGACATAATGTTGAACGATTATTATATAATATTTGCAAAATAGGTATATATTTGCTTAATTACGCTAAACTGCTGGTTATAATCTCTAGAAAACGAATTACTTTCTATTACAGGAAAATGGCAGGCATCACCATGCAAAAGGAACTGAATTTGATGTTGATTGGAAAGACGGGACAGGGGAAGAGTGCAACGGGAAACACTATTCTCGGTCATCGCGCGTTTATTGAGTCTTCTAAAACGACATTAGTAACAAAGGAGGTTGTTAGTAAGTTCACGCGTTTCGACAACTTTACCGTCAAAGTAGTGGACTGTCCCGGCTTAATGGACACAGATAGGAACAGTGGGGAAGACAAGACAGCAGCTGCCTTAAATATGGCCACGGCACTTGGAATGTGCAATGGCGGCGTTGATGCATTTATACTTGTCATAAGACGCGATCGTTTCACAGAAGATCAAATCAAATCCTTAGATGCTCTGAAAACAATATTCGGAGACAGGATATAAACAATCTAATCGTTGTTGTCACTCGGTGGAGATCAGGTTCAAGGAATGACATGGAACATGAAGGCTGCTGGTGACATAAGTTTTAAAGAATTGTTGCAGTCAAGAACTGGGAGCTTTCAAACATGTTATTTAACGACTTTAGTGACAGATTCCTTGCTGATTAACAACAGAGAAAGGATCCAGAGAAAAAGGAGACACAAAGACGAGAAATAATTCAGCTTGCAGACAGTTTGCGACAACTGAACGGTAGATACACCAGCAAGAGTTTTGAAGAAGCTAAAGCTGCAAGAGATAAGTTTATCGTTCAAGAAAACTTGCCAATGTTGATTGAAAGCCTACAGATAAAAGTTGGTCTGCTGGCAGAAGATTTACTTAGGCTTAAGACAGCACCTTCGAATAGAGAACGGGAAAGCATTCTCCGCAGCTTAGATGATCTAAGGAATGAAATAACAGAGAAAGATAAAGGAACTGGTTTACTTAACCATTTGATGGCGAAAGTTAGGAAAGTGAACATTGCTCTACATGATGTTGATGAGCTCCACCGTCTGGCCGAGAAACTAGAAAATATTCGAGAAGAAAGGTCCAGCTGGTACAGTTTGGCAGTAGGAGCCTCACTCATTAATATAGGAGTAGCCGGCGTTGGTGCTTCGTTTGCTGCAAGGAGCTATGGCCTTGGTAGAATTAAAACTGATCAATCTGTTCAAGAACTTCAAGATTTATCAAGGAGTGAGGAACAGATACAAGCTGAAATAGACAAGAAGATGACAAAAACCACACTGGACATTAAGAAGTAGGAAGATTTTTTTATTAATTAGAGCAGGACACCAGCTTTGCTGGGATATCTATCTATCTATCTATCTATCTATCTATCTATCTATCTATCTATCTATCTATCTACCTATCTATCTATCTATCTATCTATCTATCTATCTATCTATCCATCCATCCATCCATCCATCCATCCATCCATCCATCCATCCATCCATCCATCTATCTATCTATCTATCTATCTATCTATCTATCTATCTATCTATCTATCTATCTATCTATCTAACTATCTATCTATCTATCTATCTATCTTTCTATCTATTGTTTATGTTTACAAAATTCATGTGACAATGTTTTTTCCTATGCACTGTTGATGAAAGAAAGATGAGTGAATGGAAGGGCCGAATGTAAGACGGGCCTGCGTGCCCAATTTGTTACCCTTTGAAAATAAAGTCTGTTCGTTCGTTCTATCTATCTATCTATCTATCTATCTATCTATCTATCTATCTATCTATCTATCTATCTATCTATCTATCTATCTATCTATCTATCTATATCTATCTATCTATCTATCTATCTATCTATCTATCTATCTATCTATCTATCTATCTATCTATCCATCTATCTGTCTGTCTGTCTGTCTGTCCGTCCGTCCGTCCGTCCGTCCGTCCGTCCGTCCGTCTATCTATCTATCTATCTATCTATCTATCTATCTATCTATCTATCTATCTATCTATCTATCTATCTATCTATCTATCTATGTGTGGGGAATGTATGTGTGGAGGGGTTGTGTGTAGGGGATGTGTGTGGGTTGATGCGTCATTTGTGGATGGGTGAACGGATGTGTGGTCGGTGGGGGTTGTATGTGTGTGAGGGATGTGTTTGTGGGTGGGGATATTTGGGAGGATGGTTGGAAGTATGTGGGTGTTGGTTGGTTGGGGGTGTGGGTAGGGAATGTGTATTTGGGAGTGTGAATGGGTGTGTGGGTTGGGGATGGGTGTGGGGGATGTGTGTCGGGGTGTGTCTGTGAATGGGATATGTCTGTGTGGGTCTGAGTGTGTCAGTGTGGATGGTATAAATATGAGTGGATGGAGGATTCATCTGTGGGCGGTGAGGATGTTTGTAGGTGTGGGATGTGTGGGTGGGCGGGGAGATTTGGTTGTGTGGGTGAGAGATGTGTTGGCGGGAATGTACATGAGAAATGCATGTGGGGGATGTGTGTGTGGGGGGAATGCTTTTATGGGTGGTGTGTTGTGTGGGATTGGGGACGTGTGGGATGTGCGGGTGGATGAAGGATGTATGTGAGGTTGGGGAATGCGTGTTTGGCTGGGTGTTTGGCGTGTGTGTGGGTGGGAGGTAGGGTAGATGAGAGATGCATGTGTTGATGGGTGGGTGGGTGGGTGATGTGTGGGTGTGAGTGGTTGATGGATGAGTACGTGAGTTGGTGGATGTGTGTGAGATATGAGTGTATGGGTGGGGGATGTGTGTGTGAGTGGGAGGGCGGATGCGTGTGGGTGGGCTATTGTGACAAGATCGCCTTGGGTAGTGAGAGTTAACCACACCCGAGGTGTCTCTAGCCCTCCCGTGTATTCTAACCCAAGGGGTTGGATAGGTAGATACACTTCTTACTCTGTGGTTGACCTCGTATTAGTTAAATATGTCTACAAGCCTCTCCAGATTCTAGACCCCCACTAACTATCTACTCCCTTGGAACAATGAACACTAAGGCATCGTCCGAGACCACACTCAATAATTATACAAAGAGTAAGTCAACATACACAAAGTTTATTCTACCCTTGAGAATATAGAACTGAAATGAACATCCTGATAGAATAATCTATTTACACAAATAGAGGCTAGAGCAGAGACAGAATCAGAGATATGGTTTCTTCATCATATGGCTGAGAAGTAGATTGGATGCAGATGTCCCGTCCAGTCGGTCAGCCACTCACCCGGCTTCCTTCCAGTGAGATGACTAGAACCTTGGATACCACTCCGTCCCCAGAGTTTGGATAGACAACAAGAGAGTTACCTCTGGACCTCACTCAACTGGACCAACTGCAACTTTATTACTTCACAATTAGTCACTGCTAAATAAACAGTTCTCTGTAAACAGCCTAGCTGGGAGACAATCCTCCTGGAGTTGACCCCAGTTACTCTTATGAATGTCTGTAGCCAATGACCAATCTAATGGTCCCCCATTAGTATCAAGTACCCCTGGTTGGGTAATAAGCCACTGACCAATCTAATGGTCACTATGCAGTAGTACATTACCCCTGCTTGGGTAAACAGCCAATGACCAATCTAATGGTCCCTAAATCATAGGACAGTACCCCTGGTTGAGAAATCAGATAGTTCTGCCGATACTTCACTGCGTCCTACAAGAAAACACAGTTCAGTTTCTAAACTAAGTTCACCATTTGGATAACACTTCTATTTCATCCGGAGATAACACTGTTCAGTCTGGACAATAATTGGTTGTCCGTTACCTGATAACAGGTGGTTTAGTCAGGCGAGGTAAGTAATGGATTCTACCCTTTGCTGTGTTACACGAAGTGGTTTCCGGCAAACGACAAGTGTAGTTGACTGGTTCCTCAACAGGCAACTCCTGAAAGGAAGAGCGATCGTTGAGAGTATAGTGGCCCAAACATTGGTCCACATGCATCCTACCACTGACTACTCAACCCTCAGTCATGCTACTTAGTTATGCAAATAACTAAAGCATTATCTCTATATGTAGAGTAGTAAAGCATGGGTTTCTGTCAATGTCAGCTGGCCACAAAGAACAGCCCGTCAAACAGAGTAAGTAATCAGAATGACGAGTCCTATCGTATGTCTCACCTATCCCTAATCATCTACCAGTTGTCGCTAACGTCACTAGTTATAGTAAGCCTTTATCATAGTTCTAAAATTAACAGAACTAAACATTAAGGTGCAGAGGCCCTGGACTCATTCCTTACATTGGACAAGTTCAATAGTAACACAATACTGATCAATGTACCATCCCTCGGGATATAGGGATAATACATGATCACATCAAGTATTTACACTCTCCGTTCTGCTGGTGGGACATCCTGCCCACCCTATAGCAAAACTCTTCTTATCAGACTCTTCCCTAGAGTCAAGAAGCCTTCTTGGTACAACATGTTCCCCACATGTTCCAAGGGTTAGGTTCCAGCTCTGCCCTTCCAAGTGGATTAGCCTTGGCCTGGACCGAACTTCATAGCTGGCCTGGTCTTCCTGCACCATACTTTCCTAACTTGCTTTCCAATCCCCATATCCAATATGTCCCCGTGTCTCATGCAACCTCCTTTTATCCTTCCATACTTCGAGCACATCAGTACTCACTCGCACTTGTGCAAGCATGAAAGAACAGGAAAGTAAATACAAGAATTCAGAACGCATATTGACATCGCGACGGTATTCAGTGTTATCACGCGTCGAACCACTCGGCGTTCGGTATTGCTCCAAGAAGTATCACATAACATGACTTAATATATATACTTAATGCCACCTCATATATATATATATATATATATATATATATATATATATATATATATATATATATATATATATATATATATATATATATATATATATATAATCAATGAAGACTTACCTTCTCACAGAATTCCAGTGTTCCACACAATGAATTCACTATTAAGTTAACACACAATAGTTACATCATTCCTTGTGGCTAAGAACTAAGTTCTCTCTTTACTTAGTAACTAAGCACAATTCTGTCTGAATCTCCACCTACCAACTTACCTTGGTATCTAACTGTTCTTGCTTCAGCTACTGACTGACATAAGTCTAGGTTCATATCATGCACTATTAACTAAGTTCTATTCTCAAACAGTAACATAGTATATGCAACGATTTGCCACACATGGTAAATACTAGTTGAACACACATCGCCAATATCACAAGCCTACATTTCAGCAGGTAATTCACTACACACGCTGGTAACAAACACACCACACGGCCTAGGTTTCAGCGGCGTTATCGATCGGTTTCTCATTAGTAATGCAAAGACACCCGCATATTTAATGAGGTTAGAACGATTGCGTTTTGTGAACAATTACATAGTTAAATTAATTAACCAAGCAGATACCTGAATACGTAGAACCAGCCTCCAGGCAGCTACCAGAACTGTTCAAGGGCCCATATGCCGCAATGTGGTAACAGTCAGCTGCAACTTGGTTGAGGTGAGACGCTATAACAAATGGCTTCACAGAGCCATGCGTCTTCTCCCCAGGAGTGTCAGAAAGTGAATGCCTATTCTAGCCGCATTTCACCAACGTGCAAACTCATGCGCACGAGGAGCGAGTGCTCCTTGCGAAAAGTCAACTTCTCGGACAACAGTCATTCCCCGCCTAGAATTTCTAGATCTCTCTGCACGAGAACGTAGTGATGTACCCGTCCACACGGGTCACTCAAATTAAGGTGCTCCGAGAAGATTCTAGACGGTAAATTCCTATCGGCTTCCCTCAGTCTGTTTATAACTGGGAAAGTCCCCGATGACGCGCCAAAATAGTGCGGGATCCCGACGACAACAGACAGATGAGCGCGGTTTCGTCACATAGTCCCCCACTTTAAGAGGATCGACCCCGTCGTTCCACTTCTACGCAGAAGCTGTCTATGTCGTTCTCTCTTCTTTCTTAGAGACCGGATGGCGGGTGAGGAAGTCTAACCCGTCAATATTTCATAGGATACTTTTACCACCTTTGGTGGGGTGACAAGCTATTCAGTATCACGGGTGATCAACGCCTACTCCGCTACTGCGATCGGGACATCTCGCAGTGTCTTGCGGACCAGAGCTCCCGTCTCGATCTGATTTAACGATCGCTCCTGCCAGAGTTTACTGGACTTCTGCAACTCCAGCTTTCCCTTTCGAGGACCCAGCTGGACTGCAGTCGGTTGATTTGAGGAACCAGAGGTCTGTGTACGTTCCTACACAACCCACCTCTTCCGACCACGGTTCTCAGTGTAGCTAGCACTGCGGGTGTTCCTTTGGCCGGTCATGTTCCCCCGAGCACCGGGCTGAACCGAAGAAAGTACCTGCACATATATATAGGACTTCCTATGGTGTGACAGGCTTTCCGCTACCTGACCTGAACCCCGAACCGTACTTTCAGCGAAACTTGTCGCCCTTGGGTGGGTAGACTTATCATCGGGCTTCCCCTCATAGCGAATGAGGAGACTGGAATGGAAAGTAGAAGACTTTCCCAGGATCGCCACTCCATAGTGCTTGTGGAGCCCCACTTTATCCACTAGGAATGGGCCCTGCCACCCGATTTCGAATTCGTTCCGTTCGATTCGGAGTAGTACTAGAACTCGGTCTCCAACCGCGAAGGATAACTTCGTCTTTGTCCGTTTTTCAGGTGTGCATTTACGGCACTCAGGACAAGACCTGATATATCTGCGCACGTCGCCCGTCATTCCCGGCCACCAATAGTACCGGGAAAGACACTTACTGGTTGCCCCTACATTCAGATGTCCGGTTGGGGACCTGACATATACCGTTCGCAGCAGATTAGCTCTGAAGCTCTCAGGAACTAACTTACGTTCCTTCTGCCTCTTCTCTGCTCCGAACTGAATTAACTGCGACCGGTTGCCAGAGTCGAACTCACCCTGAGTTAACGAGTTCACATCGTTGGACAACCTGTTTGAACAAGGACACAGCGTCGCATCCTTGCTCCGAGCCGTACTCATTTCATCCGGGTGAGTTATCCGGAGACTTACCCTTTCTAGACCCTCTTCCTCTGTAGATCTGACCTGCCTAGACTTATGGATGCTAGGGTGTTCTGGTTCGCCCAGAAACACGTACTTCCGGTCAAGAATCAGGGGATAGAGAGGATCCGGTACTACTGCCGCCTGAATGCGTCCAGTAACGTACTTGCTCCGAATCTCCACATTGGCAATCGGGCAACGTAATGCTACAGCACTCCTACTGGCTGGCTGTATCTCCGTTAGCTCCCCGGTGAGTTGCTCTGGGCCTCTCAGGTGGGATGCAATTACAGCAGGAAATTGCAATCCTGTGTCATAGAGGCACATCACCTGTTGCCCGTTCACTTCTACTCTCTCAACCACTAGAGGTCTCTTTGGTTCTACATTCCCATCAACCGACTTCACTTTCCTGCATGGTCTATCCCTAACCTCTGCAAGACAAGCAAAGTGAAAGTCCTTGGATTTACTCTTGCACTCACTCGTATTGTGAGTGCTGGACTTGCAGAATTTGCACCACCGTTCACTCCACTTCCTCTTTGGAGAGCTAGGTGGGCTATTCTTACCTGGGTTGATGTTAGAGGTCTTCTCTAAGGAGTTTACCTGTTTACGTCGGTTCAACAGAATCTTTGGTCTTCTTTGTTGCCTTACTTGACTTACCTTGATCCTTATCTTTCGATCTCGGATCAGTTGGACTGGTGTCTCCAGTCTCGCCATAGACTTCAACGTATCTTTCAGGCTAACTTGGTGACTATATCTAATCTCTCAGCCCATTCTCACCTAAGAAGTTTCGCAAGGGTTTCGACATTTGCATTCGCATCTGATCTACAACCATCAACTCACGCAAACTTTCATACTCCTCTTTCAAATCCGGCCAAGGCCATCCATTTAAGAAGGTATGAGTTCAATCTCACACTAATGTTGAAAACAGTTCACCAGGTTCCCGCTTCGAAGTTCTAAACTTCCGTCGGTACGAGTGCGCTGTGATTTCAAATCTCTTCAAGAGAGCCGCTTTCAATGCCGGGTAATCATTCTGCAAACCCGGTGGCAAGCGTGCATACACTTCATAACCGGCGCCTCGAAGTCCCTGGGAGAGTTTCAAACACCATTTCTGTTTGTCTAACCCCATTGCAATAGACATAGCTTCGTACTTCTCCAAGTACTGGTCTATCCGTTCTTTCTCGGGTTCGAACGGCTGTAAAGGCCACTTCATAGCCTGGTAGTCACGTCTACTGGTTGACTCTGAGCCAGGAGGTACACCTCCTCCCACAGCTCCATCAGTTACACCAGTAGCAGGCGCTTGTGCCTCAAGTAGCTTCATTCGATACTCATGGTCACGTCTTTCTCTGTCGGCTTCCAACTCAAGCCGTTTCATCTCACTATCAGCAGCTATCTTCTTTTCCTCTAAAGCCACTTTACTGGCTTCCAGTTCTCTTTCTGCTCTCCTCCTCTCTCTTTTCTCTTGGCGGAAATCTCTTTCCACCCCTTGCACATATGATTTCAATGCATCTCCATCTAGACCTAACTTACGCCCAGTGTCCTGAACTTTGGCTAAGTCTAACTCTTGGTTAGACATGTTGACTATGAGATGTGGGTACTCAAGTATGTGTGGGTGAAGCAATACAATTAATCACTAACTAATAGTATTAACTAAACACCACAACACAAATGTCCGTCAGACAGATATGAGATAGGTAGAAGTAGTAGAATCTTATGTAGACTGATAGTAGAGGATATAGACTAAGTCAGTATCCCTACGAAAGGTTCTTACAACACACAGAGAGCTTGGAATACTCCCGGACGAGCCCCCACTCTCTTCTGGAGTGTCACAAGATCGCCTTGGGTAGTGAGAGTTAACCACAGCCGAGGTGTCTCTAGCACTCCCGTGTATTCTAACCCCAGGGTTGGATAGGTAGATACACTTCTTACTATGTGGTTGACCTCGTATTAGTTAAATATGTCTACAAGCCCCTCCAGATTCTAGATCCCCACTAACTATCTACTCCCTTGGAACAATGAACACTGAGGCATCGTCCGAGACCACACTCAATAATTATACAAAGAGTAAGTCAACATACACAAAGTTTATTCTACCCTTGAGAATATAGAACTGAAATGAACATCCTGATAGAATAATCTATTTACACAAATAGAGGCTAGAGCAGAGACAGAATCAGAGATATGGTTACTTCATCATAAGGCTGAGAAGTAGATTGGATGCAGATGTCCCGTCCAGTCGGTCAGCCACTCACCCGGCTTCCTTCCAGTGAGATGACTAGAACCTTGGAGACCACACCGTCCCCGGAGCTTGGATCGACAACAAGAGAGTTACCCCTGGACCTCACTCAACTGGACCAACTGCAACTTCATTACTTTATAATGAGTCACTGCTAAATAAACAGTTCTCTGTAAACAGCCTAGCTGGGAGACAATCCTCCTGGAGTTGACCCCAGTTACTCTTATGAATGTCTGTAGCCAATGACCAATCTAATGATCCCCCATTAGTATCAAGTACCCCTGGTTGGGTAATAAGCCACTGACCAATCTAATGGTCACTATGTAGTAGTACATTACCCCTGGTTGGGTAAACAGCCAATGACCAATCTAATGGTCCCTAAATCATAGTACAGTACCCCTGGTTGGGTAATCAGATAGTTCTGCCGATACTTCACTGCGTCCTACAAGAAAACACAGTTCAGTTTCTAAACTAAGTTCACCATTTGGATAACACTTCTATTTCATCCGGAGATAATACTGTTCAGTCTGGACAATAATTAGTTGTCCGTTACCTGATAACAATGGTAATGTCTCTATACGTAACCTGGTGTAGGTCTCATCATGACCTGCCACTAAAGCTGCCGTAGGAACAATCCCAGTTTATAGATCAATCTTTCCGACGTTTAGGCGGAACCCCACTAGACGTATACCGTCTGGTGTTTCGTATCATTGAGCATGATTGCTCAGGTAGCTGAACTTCTCCTTGCTGAAATAGAGTATCTTCTAAGTCAGAAAAACAACACAAACCATCACAACCCACACGTGCTCTTTCAGGGCACCGGAATCACTTGATGCTAACATCCACTCATGATGAGTCCCCACGGCACATGGTGTGGTTTAGTCAGGCGAGGTAACTATAGCAAAACTCTTCTTATCAGACTCTTCCTTAGAGTCAAGAAGCGTTCTTGGTACAACATGTTCCCCACATGTTCCAAGGGTTAGGTTCCAGCTCGCCCTTCCAAGTGGATTAGCCTTGGCCTGGACCGAACTTCATAGCTGGCCTGGTCTGCCAGCACCATACTTTCCTAAATTGCTTTCCAATCCCCATATCCCATATGTCCCCGTGTCTTATGCAACCTCCTTTTATCCTTCCATACTTCGAGCACATCAGCACTCACTCGCACTTGTGCAAGCATGAAAGAACAGGAAAGTAAAGACAAGAATTCAGAACGCATATTGACATCGCGACGGTATTCAGTGTTATGACGCGTCGAACCACTCGGCGTTCGGTAACGCTCCAAGAAGTATCACATAACATGACTTAATATATATATATATATACTTAATGCCACCTCATATATATATATATATATATATATATATATATATATATATATATATATATATATATATATATATATATATATATATATATATATATATATATATATATATAATCAATGAAGACTTACCTTCTCACAGAATTCCAGTGTTCCACACAATGAATTCACTATTAAGTTAACACACAATAGTTACATCATTCCTGGTGGCTAAGAACTAAGTTCTCTCTTTACTTAGTAACTAAGCACAATTCTGTCTGAATCTCCACCTACCAACTTACCTTGGTATCTAACTGTTCTTGCTTCAGCTACTGACTGACATAAGTCTAGGTTCATATCATGCACTATTAACTAAGTTCTATTCTCAAACAGTAACATAATATATGCAACGATTTGCCACACATGGTAAATACTAGTTGAACACACATCGCCAATATCACAAGCCTACATTTCAGCAGGTAATTCACTACACACGCTGGTAAACAAACACACCACACGGCCTAGGTTTCAGCGGCGTTATCGATCGGTTTCTCATTAGTAATGCAAAGACACCCGCATATTTAATGAGGTTAGAACGATTGCGTTTTGTGAACAATTACATAGTTAAATTAATTAACCAAGCAGATATCTGAATACGTAGAACCAGCCTCCAGTCAGCTACCAGAACTGTTCAAGGGCCCATATGCCGCAATGTGGTAACAGTCAGCTGCAACTTGGTTGAGGTGAGACGCTATAACAAATGGCTTCACAGAGCCATGCGTCTTCTCCCCAGGAGTGTCAGAAAGTGAATGCCTATTCTAGCTGCATTTCACCAACGTGCAAACTCATGCGCACGAGGAGCGAGTGCTCCTTGCGAAAAGTCAACTTCTCGGACAACAGTCATTCCCCGCCTAGAATTTCTAGATCTCTCTGCACGAGAATTTAGTGATGTACCCGGCCACACGGGTCACTCAAATTAAGGTGCTCCGAGAAGATTCTAGACGGTAAATTCCTATCGGCTTCCCTCAGTCTGTTTATAACTGGGAAAGTCCCCGATGACGCGCCAAAATAGTGCGGGATCCCGACGACAACAGACAGATGAGCGCGGTTTTGTCACTAACGTATATGTGGGTGGTGGGGTGAGTGTGGATGGTTGGTGTGTGGTTTTGGATGAGGAATGTTGTGATGGGTGAGGATGTGTGTATGGGTGGGGAGATGTGTGTGTGTGTGTGTGTGTGCGTGTGTGTGTCTGTGTGTGTGTGACACATGATATGTGTAGTGAAGGGATGTGTGATTGGGGTTTGGAGATCAGGGTGGGATGGTTGGCGAGTCGGTGAGTGGAGGATGTGTAGGAGGGTGATTGTGTATAGGTTGGGGGTGGGAGGGGATGCGTGTGTGTGGGTGCTGGATATGAGGAGATTGTGTGCTGGGTGATATGTGTGCAAGTGGGTAATGTGTGGGTGGGTGCGGATTTTGTGTGTGGGTAAGTGCAGGATATGTGAGTTGGCGAGAATATGGGTGTGTGGGTGTTGGATATGTGGTTGGGGGATGTGCGTTTGGCTGAGTGTTTTTTTTTTGGGGGGGGGTGTGAATTGATGGTGGAGGATATGTGGGTGGGTGAGTGTTGGTAGGTTATGCGATGGGTGGAGGATGTCTGCGTGTGGGTGGGGAGATGTGTGAAGGTGGGAGATGTGTGGGTGGGTATGGATGGATGGTTTTATGCATGTGTGCCTGGTTATGTGTGTGGGTGGGTGGAGGTTGTGTTGTGGATGGGAGGTGTGTGTGTGAGTAGGGAGATGTTATATGTGGGGGTCTGTTTGGGATGTGTGGGTTGGGGGATGGGTGGATGGATGGGGTCATGTATGTGCCTGTGGGTATTGTGTGGTTGGGTGGTGGATGTGCGTGTGGGAGACACGAGGATAGATAGGAGATGGGTTGGAGGGTGAGGGATTTGTCTCATAACATGATAACATGCTTTGTTTATGCTTACAACATTCATTGGACAATGTTTTGTTCCTATCTGAATGCACTATGCACTGATGAACGAAAGATGAGTGATTGTAGGGTCGAATGTAAGACGTGCCTGCGTGCCCATTTCGTTACCCTTCGAAAATAATGTTCGTTCGTTCGTTCGTTCGTTCGTTCGTTCGATCGATCGATCGATCGATCTATCTATCTATCTATCTATCTATCTATCTATCTATCTATCTATCTATCTATCTATCTATCTATCTATCTATCTATCTATCTATCTATCTATCTATCTATCTATCTATCGATCTATCGATCGATCTATCTATCTATCTATCGGTGGGGGAGGTTGTGGGTTTGAGGGTGTGGGTGAGGGATGTGTATGGGTGTGGGATGTTTGGGTAGATGGGTGGGGAGTGTGTGTGGGTGTGATATTGTGGGGAATGTATGTGGTTTTGGGAGGGGTGCATGATGGGTGTGGGTGATGGATTTGGAGATGTGTGTGTGGGTAGGGGATATGTTTGGCTGGGTGGGCTTGTGTGTGGCTGGATGGAGGATGTATGTGTGGGTAGTGAGGGTGATTGTAGTTGGGGGATTTGTGGATGTTTAGGAGATGTGTGGGGAGATGTGTGTGTGGGTGAGGGATGTGTCTTTGAGATGTGTGTGGGTGTGGTGTTGTGTGGGAGGGGAGCTGGGTGTGGATAAAGGATGTGTGTGTATTGGTTGGTGAAGGTGTGGTTGGGTTTGCGGGTGGGTGAAGGATGTGTTGTTGGGGTGTGTGAGTGTGGGTGGGTAGATAGGAGATGTATGTGTTGATGAGTGGGTAAGGGAAGTGTGGGTGTCAGTGGTTGAAGGATAAGTACGTGTGTCTAGGGATGTGTGAGGGGACGAGTGTATGAGTTGGGGATGTGTGTGTGGGTTGTGTGTTTGCGTGGATGGGGGGTGTGTGTTTGTGAATGGGGGATGTGTTGGTGGGTGGAGATGTGTGTGAGGGATGTGTGTATGGGTTGGGAGATTGTGCGTGGGTGGGGATGTGTGTATATGTGTAGGGGTGTGTGGTTAAGGGATATGTGGCTGGGGGATGGGTGGATGGAGGATGTGTGGTTGGGTAGAGGATATGTGGGTGGGTGATTGTATATGAGTAAGGGTGTGTGGTTAAGGGATGTTTGGTTGAGGGATGGGTGGGTGGGTAGAGGATATGTGGGTGGGTGAGTGTGTGCAGGTTAGGAGATGGTGGGGGGTGTTTGTAGGTGTGGGCTCGGGATCTGTGAGTAGGCTGGGGGAGATGAGAGATTATGTGGGTGGGTGCGGAATTTGTGTGTGGGTAGGTACGGATTATGTGAGGTGACGGGGAGATGTGTGTGTGGCTGAGGAATGTGTGTTTGGCTGGGTGGGTGGAGGTGTGTGGGTAGAGGTGGATATGTGGGTGAGTGATTGTTGGTGGGTAATGGGACGGGTAGAGGATATGTGAGTGGGTGGGGAGATGTGTGTAGGTGGGGGATGTGTGGGTTATTGAATGTATGTGTGCTTGAGGTGTGGGTGGATGGAATCTGTGGTGGGTGAGAGGTGTGTGTGGGTGGGGAGATGTGTAGGTGTAGGGATGGGGTGAATGGGTGGGGGAATGTATGTGTGTGTGGGTTATGTGTGTGGTTGGGTGGGGGAGTTCGAGTGAATGGGGGAAGTGTGGGTGGTTGGTGGATGTGTCTCATAACATAGTAATATGCATTGTTTATGTTTACACAATTCATGTGACAATGTTTTTTCCTATGCACTGTTGATGAAAGAAAGATGAGTGAATGGAAGGGCCGAATGTAAGACGTGCCTGCGTGCCCAATTTGTTACTCTTTGAAAATAAAGTCGGTTCTATCTATCTATCTATCTATCTATCTATCTATCTATCTATCTATCTATCTATCTATCTATCTATCTATCTATCTATCTATCTATCTATCTATCTATCTATCTATCTATCTATCTATCTATCTATCTATCTATCAGATGCAGATGCATGAGCAGATGCATGTCATGTAACACACGAATCCATATGTTTGTGTATTCTCATCTGTCATATTATCAGTTAAATACCATTTGATTTTATCATGCATAATATAAACTCATGTTCATTACTATAGTTTGAGTGAGAGAGTCAGTGAGTGTGAATGAGAGACAGAATGAGTGAGCGTGAGAGTGAATGAGTGAGCGGGAGAGTCAATGAGTGGGCGTGAGTGTGAATGAGTGAGCGTGAGAGTGAATGAGTGAGCGTGAGAGTGAATGAGAGAGAGTGTGTGTGTGTGTGTGAGTGTTTGTGTGTGTGTGTGTGTGTGTGTGTGTGTGTGTGTGTGTGTGTGTGTGTGTGTGTGTGTGTGTGTGTGTGTGTGTGTGTGTGGAGCATCACTATTTTTACGTCACATACTTTTTATGCACACATTTTTCTCCATGTTTAACATTTTTATGAGACTGCTCATGACAAGTGTCAGTGTATGTGTGTGTGTAAAGTGTGGGAGTTTTTTCATACTAGTTTCAATGCTAAGGTGAGACATTCTGTATGTGTCTAGATGTGAGGAGGTGTGAGTGTGTGTGGAGGATGTGTGTGAGTGTGGGGATGTGTGGGGGATGTCTGGGTGGGGGTATGCATTTGGATGGGTTGGAGTGTGTGAGTTTTGTGGTGTCACAGAAAATAAACTTGTTAGTTGCGATCGATGACAAACAAGACCCGACATTAGTCTGCAAAAACAACCGACCCTTTGATGTTGTACCGACTGAGAAAAATACGTCGTTAAAACTGTCTACACACGATCGGCATTTCTAACTGAGAAACAATATACGTCGCGCCAAAATGTCTACCCCTGGTCGGCGAATCTTTATGATGTGGGTTGTTCGAGAAACGAATAACAACGCCAAACGTCTGCTACGGCGGTAGTGCCCTTTGAATTTATAGACGGAAAGTCTGGACAAGGCGCGGGATCTATTCTGTGATGTGGGGACTTATGTGGTTCACAGACAGACTGAACTTTTGATGTACGGGACAAAG
The DNA here is from genome assembly GCA_014155875.1 of Cepaea nemoralis. Taxonomy (NCBI): domain Eukaryota; kingdom Metazoa; phylum Mollusca; class Gastropoda; order Stylommatophora; family Helicidae; genus Cepaea; species Cepaea nemoralis. Next base: position 46,287 of record JACEFZ010013727.1, read on the forward strand.
AATTTCCCCAAATGAAAGCAAATTTGACTGCTGATTGACTCCAGTTAGTCTAGAACAGGAGGAGGGAACCAGATTCTGGACGGATCAGCGTCTAGACTTTTTGGTGACGTCACTCCAGCCCAATATAAAAAGAGTTGCGGTAAACAAGGGGAGTTAGTCGATCAAAATTTCTGAAGTGGGAAAGATCGGTGCAGTTTTCCGAGTTGTGTTCAATGAGAGTAACTAGGGTGTCAAATTGTTGATAATTATCTAGGAAGAGGAACATGTACATACTCACCATGGTGGATTGCTGTAAAATGTGGGGTGAAGCCATACCGTTGACCACGAATGACTCGAAACGAGTGGCGGACGCACTGATGGGGGCCTTTACCAGATTGGGCTTTCCTGATCAAATACTGACGGACAATGGGTCTCAGTTTTGTGGAAAACTTATGGAGGAGGTATTTAGGGTGTTCCACTCTAACCATATCTTTACCAGCCCCTACCACCCTCAAGCCAATGGACAAGTGGAGCGTTTCAACGGCACGTTGGTGACAATGCTCAGGAAACTAGCGCAGGAAAAACCTGATAGGTGGGATGAATATATCCCAGCAGCACTCTTTGCCTATCGGGAAGTTCCTTATGGCTCAACAGGACTACCACCCGCTACGTTGCTGTTTGGTCGTCCAATCAAAGGACCGTTGGAAGCCATGATGAGGTGTTGGACTGAAGAGGGGACGTCAGAAGAAGTGATCTCTTCTTATAAATATGTGGAGGAACTGAAAGAAAAACTTCATCAGGGATGGACTCTGGCCAATCAAAACTTGAAAAAGGCCAGAAAAAGACACGCGGCTTACTACAACCGTAGGTCTAAAGACAGATCTCTAGAGGTGGGAGACAAAGTATTGTTGCTACTCCCAACGAGAAACAACAAACTGGAGATATGTTGGCAAGGACCATTTCCCGTGGAAAGGGTGATATCCAGACCCAACTATCAGATCCGGATCCGGGGAAAGTCGAAGATTTTCCATATCAATCTCTTGCGGAAATACGAAGAGAGACCCGGAGAAAAAGCAGCTCACCTCATGGCAATGGCAGTTGCAGTGGAGACAGAAGTGGGAATCAACGAGGGAAGGGAATATCCCCTGGTACACCAGGAAGCCTACAAAGATGTGCAGGTGAACCCTGATCTGACTTCCCAGGAGAGGGAAAAGATAACCCAGGTTCTCGAGTCTCATAAGGAGATACTGACTGATAAACCAGGACGAACGAGGTTGGTGGAGTTCGAGATGACTTTGAACCAGAGCCTGTTCGCCAAAAGATTTACCCAGTGCCATTCTCTAAAGAAAAGGCCCTGGAGAAGGAAATACAGAAACTGTTGGAGGATGACGTGATTGCACCATCCACATCCTCATACAATGCTGGGGTGGTTCTGTTACGAAAACCAAGTGGAGAACACCGGTTGTGTATAGACTACCGACTGCTGAACAGTCATACACAATTTCAGGTGGAACCTTTGCCCAATCCAACTCAGTTATTCGCGAGGCTCCATAAGGCAAGGTATTTCTCCAAGGTGGATCTGAGTCGCGGGTATTATCAGATTCCAGTCAAACCAGAGGTTCGACCCCTACTGGCCTTCAGTACCCCCAGTGGACATTACGAATTCAAGGTCATGCCCTTTGGACTCAGCAATGCACCTAGTGTGCTTACTCGCATGATGAGGACTTTACTTGATCCTTTACAGGATCCGTCCATCATCTCATACATGGATGATATTCTGATTTCCAGTGACAGTTTGGATGACCATTTACAATCCTTGGAACGAGTTTTCAATAGGCTCTAGGAAGCAGGGCTTACTGCTCGCCCAACCAAGTGTATGATTGGTTACCAGACTCTGGAATTTCTAGGTCACACCATCACTCCAGGACACATTGTCTCAGAAGAAAAGAACCTAGAGAAAATCAGATGTGCTCCAAGGCCAAAAACGAAGAAGGATGTGCGATCTTTTCTCTCGTTATGTGGGTTCTACCACAAATTTATCCCACATTTCACTGAACTGGGAACTCCATTAACCGAAACCTTGAAAAAGGGATTCCCGGACCAAATTGTTTGGACACCGGAATGCGAGAGTGTCTACAGTAAGTTGAAGGAGGCCTTGGTCAGCAAACCTGTGTTACAGCTCCCAGACCTTTCCAAACCATTTGTGTTGAGAACTGATGCAAGTGGGATTGGGATTGGGGCAGCTCTCTCGTATGGGCTGTGCAAAACTTCCAGCCATATTTGTATGGCGTTCAGTTTCGAGTTCAGTCGGATCATCAACCCTTGATGTTCCTGGCCACTTCTCAGAAGCTCAACGCCCGTTTGATGCGGTGGTCGTTGCTACTTCAGCCATACCACATTACAGTGGAGTATATACCTGGGAAGGAAAATGTGGGAGCTGGTTTCCTGTCGAGACATCCAGCTCCTTAAGAAGAGGAATAGATCATCTGGATCGAACCTCCAAGAAGAAAGAGTTGTTGCGGACTACTCTCTTAGGAGGGGGCCTATGTCACAGAAAATAAACTTGTTAGTTGCGATCGATGACAAACAAGACCCAACATTAGTCTGCAAAAACAACCGACCCTTTGATGTTGTACCGACTGAGAAAAATACGTCGTTAAAACTGTCTACACACGATCGGCATTTCTAACTGAGAAACAAGATACGTCGCGCCAAAATGTCTACCCCTGGTCGGCGAATCTTTATGATGTGGGTTGTTCGAGAAACGAATAAAAACGCCAAACGTCTGCTACGGCGGTAGTAGCCTTTGAAGTGATAGATGGAAAGTCTGGACAAGACGCGGGATGGATTCTGTGATGTGGGGACTTATGTGGTTCACAGACAGACTGAACTTTTGATGTACGCGACAAAGAATTTCCCCAAATGAAAGCAAATTTGACTGCGGATTGACTCCAGTTAGTCTAGAACAGGAGGAGGAAACCAGATTTTGGACGGATCAGCGGCCAGACCTTTTGGTGACGTCACTCCATCCCAATATAAAAAGCGTTGCGGTAAACAAGGGGAGTTAGTTGATCAAAATTTCTGAAGTGGGAAAGATCGGTGCAGTTTTCCGAGTTGTGTTCAATGAGAGAAACTAGGGTGTCAAATTGTTGATAATTATCGGCGGACATAGATCCAGTCTGTGATTGCCTAGTTTCAATTAGCAACCGGAATAGGCATATGGTTCCATTTACAGGTCCACGTATGTGTGCTATGATTTTCAACAGTGAAGCTAACACATTTTAGAAGATGATGGCTCAGAATTTGAAGACAGAAGTTGCTGAGAGGCCGCTACATTGGGCTTATACCCAAGTTGGTTTGCGGGAACCTGGCTTCTGCTGAGCAGGACATGCTGATGAGATTTATGTTTAGCAAGTGATAGGGGTATCACTGAACAGTCAGAACATTGTATAAATACACTACTGATACCAGGAACATTCATACAAAATTTATACTGACACCTAGAACATTCAGAGTGTGGTGTTAATATGGGGAATCTTTAAAACCAGTGACACTAGATCCATTAAGATTTCCCCAGTAACAGTGACAATAGGTTTATAATTTTCTGATTAACAATCAGTTAAATAACAGAGGAAATTCATAGTGTAAATCAGATTGAAGACTCTCATTAGACAGTGTTTGTCATGGGTGTCCAAGCATCCTACATATACTCTTTGCTTTAATAAAGTTCTTGGTTTTATTTGTTGAAGCTAGAGTTGTCAAGTATGCTATGTTGGGGAAGAATGAGAGGGGGCATGATCCAGAGGTGAGTAAGAGTGAGAAGAAGGTGTCTTCAGATTGAGGGAGTGTTGTGGACGGAATCTGCTGGATATCTCCAGGATAGAGATATTGAACTAAAACAAATGTGGGTGTTGATTCCCCTCACTCCAGGGACGACACTAAAGTGGTAAAGAAGAACAAATAACTATTACGACATTCATTCTTTACACACACGACAGTTGGGTAGTGATATTTGTGGGTGTTGATGGGATGTGTGGATGGATGTGTGGGGATGAAAGTAGGGGTGTGGGAATGGGTGTGGGGGATGTGTGTATGGGTGGAGGATATGTGTGTGGGACGGATGCGGGGGATGTGTGTTTATGTGGGGTGAGATGTGTGGATGGTTTGAGGAAGTATGTGTGGGTGGCGGGTTGTGTGGGTAGGGGATTGTGTTGGGTGGATTGGGGATGCAAGGGCGGGTGGGGAGAAGTGTATGGTGTGTGGGTTTGAAATATGTGTGCGGTGTGTTGGTGGGGGATGTGTACATGATGTGTGGGTGGAGGGTATGATGTGGTGGTATGGGTGAGGATATGTGTGTGGGTGGAGGATAGTGTATGGTGTGGGGGATGTGTGTTATGGGTGCGGGGAATGTGTGTATGGATGGAGTATATGTGTTGGAGAGTAGGGGATGTGTGGTGGTTGGGGGAATATGTGGGGGTGTGTGGGTGGGAGATGTGTGCGTGGCTTAGGGATGTGTAGGTGGGTGAGGGAGGTGTATGTGTCGGGGTGGGATGTGTGAGTGGGTGGAGGATGTGTGTGGGTAGGGGTATTGTGATCGAGAGATGTTTGGTTGGGGTTGGATGGGTGGGGTGTGTGGGTGCGTAGTAGAGGATGTAGGCGTAAGTGAGTGTGTGTTGATGGACGGGTAGGTAATGCGTGTGTGGGTGGGGAGAGGTGTGTAGTGTGTTGGTTGGGGATATTGTGATGTGTGTGTGGGTGGGGGAATTTTGTGGTGTGTGAGTGGGGGTATGTGGAGTGGATGGGTAAAGGTATCTGTGTGGGTGTGGGTGGGAATATTGTGTGGTATCTGTGTTGGGGATATGTGTGTGGTGTGTAAGTGGGGATGTGTTGGTGAGGGATATGTGTGTGTGTGGTGCGTGGGTTGGGAATATTGCGTGGTATGGGGTGTATGTGATGCGCGGGTGGGGGATGTGTGGTGGGGGATTGGGTTAAGGCATGTGTGGGTCGAAGTTGTATGTGTGGGTGGTGGGGTGTGTGTGAGTGGATTGGGGAGGTATGGGTGGTTAGGGAGATGTGTGTGTGTGTGGGGGGGGGGGGGTAGGGGTAGGTCAGTTGGTGGGGATGTGTGTGTATGGTTTGGGGATGTGTGAGTGGATGTGCGATGTGTGGGTTGGTGGGTGATTGTGTGCATGGGTGGGGAATATGGGGTCGATGGAGATGTGGCTGGGGGATGGGTGGTTTGAGGTGTGGGTGGGGAGAGGATGTGTGGGTTAGGATGTGTATGTGGATGGGCGTGGGATGTGTGGGTTGGTGGGGGAATGTTTGTGGGTGGCGAGTGTGTCTTGGTTGGGGGATCAGGTGAGGGCAGTGTGTGTGGGTGGGGGATGTGCTCGAGGGGGATGGGTCGGTTGGTGGGGTATGTATATGTCCCTTGGTGTGCGTGTGTGTGGGTAGGTGGGGGTGTTATGTGGGTGGGGTAATATATGGATAGGTGGGAGATGGGCCTCATAACATGGTAATTAGCCTTGTTTATGTTTTACAACATTCATTTCACAATGTTCATTTTTCTTCCTACGTAAATGTATAATGCTCTTGATGAACGAAAGACGAGTGATTGGAAGGGCCGAATATAAGACGGGCCTGCGCGCCCAATTTGTGACTCTAATAAAGTTGATTTGATTTGATTTCTATCTATCTATCTATCTATCTATCTATCTATCTATCTATCTATCTATCTATCTATCTATCTATGTGTGGGGAATGTATGTGTGAAGGGGTTGTGTGTGGGGGATGTGTGTGGGTTGATGCGTCATTTGTGGATGGGTGAACGGATGTGTGGTCGGTGGGGGTTGTATGTGTGTGAGGAATGTGTTTGTGGGTGGGGATATTTGGGATGATGGTTGGAAGTATGTGGGTGTTGGTTGGTTGGGGGTGTGGGTAGGGAATGTGTATTTGGAAGTGTGAATGGGTGTGTGGGTTGGGGATGGGTGTGGGGGATGTGTGTCGGGGTGTGTCTGTGAATGGGATATGTCTGTGTGGGTCTGAGTGTGTGAGTGTGGATGGTATAAATGTGAGTGGATGGAGGATTCATTTGTGGGCGGTGAGGATGGTTGTAGGTATGGGATGTGTGATTGGGCGGGGAGATTTGGTTGTGTGGGTGAGAGATGTGTAGGCGGGAATGTACATAGGGAATGCATGTGGGGGATGTGTGTGTCGGGGAATGCTTTTATGGGTGTGGTGTTGTGTGGTATTGGGGAGGTGTGGGATGTGCGGGTGGATGAAGGATGTATGTGAGGTTGGGGGATGCGTGTTTGGCTGGGTGTGTGGGGTGTGTGTGGGTGGGAGGGAGGGTAGATGAGAGATGCATGTGTTGATGGGTGGGTGGGTGGGAGATGTGTGGGTGTGAGTGGTTGATGGATGAGTACGTGAGTGGGTGGATGTGTGTGAGAGATGAGTGTATGGGTGGGGGATGTATTTGTTTGTGGGAAGATGTGTGTGAGCGGTATATGTGTTGGGTAAGGTATATGTGGGTGGTGGGGTGTGTGTGGGTGGGAGGTGTGTGTTTTTGGGTCTTTATGGGTGGGGGATGTGTGTGGGCAGGTGGGAAGATGTGTGTATAGGTGGGATGTGTAGTTGAGAGGTGGAAGATATTGGTTGGCTGATGTGTGTGTGTGTGAGTGGGTGGGGAAAATTGTGAGGGTTCGGGATGTATGTGTGGATAGGTGCGGGATGTGTGGGTTGGCGGGGGTATGTGTGTGTGGTTTTGTGATGTGTGTTTTGATGGGTGGTTGCGGGTGTGTGGGTGGATGGTAGAGAATCTGTGGATGGGTGTGTGCGTGTCGGTTATGGATGGGTGGGGGTGGGTGGGGGATCAGTGGGTGGGTGGCGGCATGTATGTTTGCCTGGGTCTGTGTGAGTGCGTGGAGGTATGTGTGGATGGTGGGGGAGGTGTGGTGGGTGGGTGATGCGTGGGTGGCTGCGGGATGTGTGGGTGGCTGCGGGATGTGAGGGTGGATGGGGAATGTGTCTCACAACATTTGCAATATGCACTGTTTATGTTCACAATTTTCATTTGACAATTTTTTCCCCCCATGTGAATGTACCATGCATAATATGCATTGTTTATGCTTACAAAATCCATTGGCAATGATTTTCCCCCTATGTAAATGTAACATGCACATTTCATGAATGAAAGATGAGTGATTGAAAGGGCCTGCGTGCCCAATTTGTTACCCTTTTAAAATAATATTTTGTTTGTTCGTTCGTTCGTTCGTTCAAGAGAACGGTAACAATCGTGATATCAAAGGAAATGGTGACACCAAAATGTAACATAGAAATAGGAAAAATTCTTAACCAAGTGGATAATTTTAGATACCTAGGGACATTTATAACATCAGATGGAAGATGTACAACAGAGATTAAGAGCAGAATAGGGCAAGCAAAGGCCGCATTTCAGAAAATGAAGAGTATCTTGTGCAATAGGTCACTATCACTGAGTGTAAGAAAGAAAGTGCTGAAATGCTATGTAGAACCAGTTTTGCTGTGTGGCAGTGAATCTTGGAATGTAAATGAACAAACTAAGAAGAAATTAGAAGCAACAGGGATGTGGTTCCTGAGACGAATGTTGCGAATTCCTTGGACTGCCAAAGTAACTAACAACGAATGCCTGAAACAGGCTAATGAAACTAGAACACTATATACAACAATAAGAAAGAGACAAACAGCTTTCTTTGGTCATGTAATGAGAAGAGAGGCATTGGAGAACATCGTAACAACTGGAAAGATCGAGGGGAAGAGAGGCAGAGGCAGACCAAGAGAAATTATGCTGGATGGATTGAGACGGTGGCACGGAGGAATATCAGCAGCAGAGTTGATCCAAAAAACCAAAGACAGAGATCTGTGGAGAGCCATGAACGCCTACGCCAGCCGGCAGGGCACTTGATGATGATGACAATTAAAGCAACTCTGATCTCTATGGCCTAGCTTAGTAAGTTGAATAACATTCTGAAGATGAAATGTTTAATTGTTATCTGACATTCCCGGTTTTCTGCTGACTTGGCAACTTATTTGTGTAAACGGACTGATTAGGAAGCGATTGGAAGCATCGGAGATGTGTGTTCTAAGACGAATATTGTGGATTCCTTCGAATGCCATTCTCGAACATACCACGTGATCAAGCTATCAAGATATTTTAGTTATCTTCCCCTAAAACTTACTAGTTGCCGCAAAATTCTCCAGTTTATCCTTGGTCCGTCCTTGGTTTGCAGACTGTTTCTGGTTAGGCTCAAGGTGATGCAGGCAAAGGCATACCTCAGAGTAGTTGCTGACACAGATCACCAGTTGCATGAGGCGCTGGACGTAGTTAAGTGTCAGCGACTGATAAGATGCAAATCGTGGATGGCTCAGGCGGAGGATACGATCAGACAGGTGTGCAACTTGGGGAACATTAGGCGAGGAGAGGAGTGGGCCAGACTGCCATTGGAGCAGTCAGACTTGTGCAAAGTTATAATCACATTGAGCCGGAGTGCAGGGAGTGGCCAGCAGGGTCAACGGAAGTGGAAATCCAGCAACTAATTCAGGATAATGCTCGCCGGGGTGATGTGATTATATACACAGATGGTTCGGTGTTGAGAGGTAGGAGAAGTGCCTGTGGGCTTGTCAACAACTCATCTGACAGGCATCATCGGATACTTCTCCCACACCATACAAGAAAACTTGCAAGTCGTGTGCGAGGAAAATACATGGTACATTTTATTGCCGTTGGCTCGCTACAAGCATATTACAGTCGCTATTAAACCCACACACAAAGCCACAGAATTACCTATCACTAATTGCTAACGCCTATGCTAAGTTTCTATCTATTTGGTTACACAAAAACCCCTATCGCTATTCTACGATGTGCACACTACAAGTCCCGTCCCCGGTCTGCCGTTCTCTCCTCCCGTGGTCACACACCACGCGGATCGACCTTGACCTTGGTGCGTGTTACCTCACATGGCACGTTGATCGCAGCCGTGGTATGTTGAGTGGGCACGAGGCGTGATGCTGGCGTGATCAGAGTGCTAACTCTCTGAACAACGCCTGCGTGTCTCATGAGAGAATGGTTAACCATCTCTCATTTCATCATCTCCCCTGCCCTTCCCTCGGGCACCGTATCACCTCCTGGTCACCTCGAAGTTGACTGCTCTCCCCGGTGGAGGGGTTGCGTTCGAGTCTTTGACACACACCCTCCCCTCCTGTGTTGCGTCATCAACTTTGACTCATTGGTTGTGACGCAAGAGGTTTCTAAAAAATTAGTGTCTCTAATTTTTGTCAAAGACTAGATAATTCGGCTTTGGGCCATCTAATAGACTTCTACTGACCATTGTCACAATGTAGTAAAACTTTACTTGGCTACTGGCAATCGCCACAAACTTGTCTGGTTGGCATGAGCCCTCTTCTCACATGCAATATTATATTCATTAGAGGTATGTCTGAACCGGACCGTTGTCTTATAAGACCTGCCCTCACATAGTAAATTAACTTACTACCCATACAAAGTTGACTTTCTTAGGGTCAACACATGAATTGCTTCATGTCCCCCATATAATATTTAACAACCATTACACAAGGTGTGTGCGAGAGGCTTTACCTACTTCGCTTCCGCGCGTAAAGTCCTATTTCACTGTTAAGATAGTGTTTCGTTGTCTATTATGTCCCCTGACCCGAAGTTATCCCTCTTTGATCTACAAACTGTGTATGTAATTTATATGTTTGTTTTTCTGTTTGTTTGCTTGTTTGGATGTAATTAATATACTACTCTAACTTCTAACCTGTGTTTCTAACTCTGATGTGTATGTATGTTAGTTTTTAAGTGTCATAATTTGGTTAGATGTGGACACACACAGGTGTATAACACTAATTCGTGACCACGTTCCCTTGTTATGAAACTTAAAATACTTTAATCTAAGTTCTAAACTATATACAGACAACACATTCACACTAGCACATTTCAAAAAACAAAAACCAACTTTTAAACGCAGAAAAAAATTAAAGTCGCGCCAGGCAGCAGAAAAAACTCGCTGACTGATTTCATTCTCTCCCGTATATTTCCCTTTCCGCTCTCACTTTCACACTTCTGTCACATTTCTTTCAAAATAATCCTTTCATCCTAAACTCTGCACACCTTTTATTCTCCCAATTATTTAAAAACCTTGGAGTGACACTGTACGGGTTTTGGCTCAGTTTGGAAATTTGAGCACAATGACTGTGCGATAATCGCTACGAGTCATGTATTTACACTCTATTTACATGGACGAAAAAGGGGTTGAGGGTTTTGCCCCTTGGTCTTATAAACCACTTGTTCTACTAAAACTCTAAATCCTAACATACTAATATTAATTCTATAAATATGTTTTTAAATGTGTTAATTTTTTTTAAATAAATTTTGTCTTTTAAATTAAGATATGCTTTTTAATCCTATTTTATCTATTCAAAGGGGATGTAATCTAATTTTTTTAAATGAATTGATGTGATTGAGTTATGTACCTTAATAAAGGGGGTAATGTGAAAAAAAATTTGTCCCGTAAAAAATTTTTAAAATCCCTATTAACTAATGTTTTTAAATGCAAAAAATTATATGACTGATGTTCTTAATCTAAATGGGTAAATGTGTATTTTCACTTATCTAATCTTTTTATCCTATTACGATATAAAATGATGGTAATAGTAAATGGTAATGTTTGCTAGATGGTATGTTCATTAGGATGGAATGAACTGAACTGAAATGAAGCTAAGTGAAATGTAACCACCTAACTGGTACTATTCCTATCATAACTTTAATCTAGTTTGTAATTACCTATTATTTCGTCTAAATTCGTATTCTACTTTTAATTTTAAGTTAAGTAAGTGGGTCAATCACTGAACTATCTAAACTATTTTTTTTTTTTAATGAAAACTATTATATTTCCTAATCTAACTCTAATTTATCACTATCTTAAAATGTTATCTTACATATCACAATGAGTTTATATACATGGTATTCAGTTACCTCAGGTTAGTTGTTGCCTGTTTATACATTGCTTTTATAGGCCTTCTATATATACACAATTGGCCTGGGTATCTGAAATACATTGCACAGTCATACTTGAATTCTATGGGTAGTGCACCTGTAGAGTTAGCTGGTGTCGTAGATCACTCTTTTCGTGTCCTGTATTTATGTACTGTTCTGACACTGTTTTTCTGTGCTTAACACAACCGATACACCGGAATGGAGCTTAGTAGGTAATGAGCTGTCCCAGTTCACACGGTGTTAATTTGTCTTCGGAGCACAGTTTTTATTTTGATGTCTACGGACACATGGTAGTTCACTGTTCTTGGTACATGACTAAGCACATAAAGTTGATGTATATGTAACATATTTCACATAGAATATTATTATGTACTCATGTAATAACTATCAATCTACACTTCTATGCGGAATTTCAGGTATTTCTACCCCAGATGGTCGACTAAGGGTATCAGCCAGAATGTTGTCCTAACCTTGATATGTTCTATACTAAACGTATAGTTTTTGGAGGATCAGCGACCACCTGTATATCCGGTCATTGCGATGCACACCACTCTGTATGACCGTGAAAGGGGAATTGTCGGTCTGGACGATGAAGTGCACACCCGCCAGAAATCGATGGAGCTTTCTCACCGCATAGCTGACGCTTAGGGCTTCCAACTCTGATATGGAATATCTGGACTCGGCAGGTGTGATCTTACGGCTCACGTAGCAAATCGGATGGAAGATGCCCTCATAAAATTGGCCTAGTACTGCAGCGATGGAGATCCTGCTGGCATCTGTCCTAAGATAATAAACGAGCCTAGGGTTAGGCAAGCGGAGGATTGGTACATTACTAAAAAGGATTTTTAATTTTGACAATGCAGAAATTAATAATGCATCTTTCACATCCAATTTTACAGATGCTTTTAAAACATTGGAAAATACACTTGTAATTTCCGCTAAATTTGGAATAAATTTACTATAGTAATTTACTAATCCCAGAAGGCTTCTGACCTGTTTCTTCGTAGTAGGCATGGTCAGATTCATATTTTCGTAATAATTATGTTGTCAGTCTTGAGTTGACCCTGAGAGATGACATGACCCAAAAAATCAATTTCTTTAGGCCCAATTCAACTTTGCTCGGTTTGACAGTGAGACCGAATAGAGTCGCAACCTATGAAAGACATGTCTTAGTTTCAGTAAGTGTGTTGTCCAGTTATCAGTCTTCTGATATATTCATGCGTATTCTGTAAGTTCACTAAATGTATGTACTTTGTCGGATTTGCCAGTCTCGCTAACCAATGTATAGTTGCGTTGTGTATGTCTGTCGTCTGATCACTAGGTGTGGATGCACTATGTTTGTCTGTCTCTACTCCTGTCTCTTGTCGTGAACAGTAAAGTTTCAACCTGTTGACATGGAATATCTTTAAGTGTCCGTTTATCGATATTTCATAGTCACCATTTGAAATCTTACGTACCACCTTGAATGGTCCTTGTCATTTTGCTTGTCTGGAAGTAACCGACGCATGTTTTGATCTGGTTTACCATCGATTGTTCAAGCACTCTTGTTTGTGTATTGGTAAATTTGACCCTCCCTCTCATAGGTCTAGAAGCCAGAGTAGAAGGTAGCACTTCAGCTGTAGGATGTCTACACTTAAACTTATGTACTAATTGTTGACAAACATTACAAGAAAATACATTACGACAAAATAATTTTATATTATTCCAAAACTCTGGCCAATGAACATGAGTATGGACTCTAGTCATGGCTTTGTCGTATGCCAGGTGACCTGCAAGCGGTGACTCCTGTGCCGGTTTTTGCACAGTTAAGCGGTGTTGTACAGGTTGCATCGTTTGCAGATTCTCATGGTTCTGAGATGTCAAATATCTCGTAAGAAAGCCATTATTAGATTTAAGGAACCATGAGGCATTTTTGGACATTTTAGATCTTTCTTTCATTAATTTTAAATATGGAGACACACTAGGGTCAGCTTTCTGCTGTTCTATAAATTTCTGTCTGTTGGTATCATCTGTGCCAGTTGGAGAAAGCAACAGTAGTCTCTCATCTTGTAGTGTGTCTTGATGTTTTACAGTGTCTGCTCTAGTAGTTGCATTAGCTGTATTTAATTTCTCCCATGCAACTATTTCATCACTAGTACAATGTTTCAGTTGGGGTAAGGAACCCAAAATTAAATCAGTACAAGGGTTGTCAAGTATTGCACAAGTAAAGGTACCCGAAAGGAAAGGAGTGTTAATACGGGCTTTGGCCAAAGGGTAAATTTCAATGTTACCCGAAAAGGTTCGGCATTTGACAGTGTCGCCTGTATAATCACCCGGGCTCACTAGTTCTTTTCGAAGACCAATAAGGGTACTGCCGCTGTCCAGCAAACATTGGCATGGTCTGTCGTTGACCATTGCATTGTGGAACACCAAATTGCCTCTGGAGGCTAAGGCTGCATTTACACTCTCAGTTGAGCATGGTACTGTATGTCCACATTCTAATTTTCCGTCTGCATGAAATTGGTGACACCGTTCGCAACTGTCAAAGCTTAACACATCGTTTACACAACACACCTCTTCAGATTGTTTAAACGGTAACTCATTTTCAACATCACACTCAGTCTCACTACCACTATCAGAAGATGTATCAATCAAAATAGCATTATTGGCTTTCATACGTTGACGGCCCAGGCACTTATTTGAATAATGGCCATAGCTGGAACAAAAAAAAAACATTTGATTGCACGCCTGTATGCAGATCTTTTATTTTGTTGCTTCTTGATAACATCCTCAAGATGCGCCGGATAATTTGGCGATTTGTCACACATAGAATAAGTGTCATGCAAAAGTTGACAATAAATACACTTTGACACTTTTCTATCTTTGTTGTCAGATTTCTGAAAGGGTTTTCTGTTAATCTGATAGTTTTTTGGTTGGTCTTTCACAAAGGAAACTATTTCAGAGTCATTTGAAGTCTTAAAAATATCTCTGTTAGAAGAAAAATATGCTGAGCCTTTTTTTTCAAACTGCTCGATGTTTTCAATGTCTGACTGCTGCAAAAATTTAGTAAAATGAGATGGTATAGTGGATATAACTTTATCCATAGCTATTAAATTTTTTAATCTATCAAAGTCTTTTCCTATGTTAACTGCTTTCAGCCACCTGTCTAGTACACTCTGAACATTTGAAACATAATCAATAAAAGTCTCACTAGGTTTAGGTTTTAAATTTGAGAACTGAACCTGATACCCAGGGGCATCAAGTAAAAAGTGCTGCATAATCCTATCATGGATGTATTGATAGTTAGATCTAAGTTCAGTTGGTATAGATTCTATCACTTTAAGGGGCTCACCACTCAGATTTTTCATATAAATCATAGCCCACATCTCTATTGGAACTTGGTGATATTTGAATTGATACTCTACATTCTCTGTCCAGGCTGATATGGAATCCTCTTTACAATATGGTTTGATAATATTTTTGTATTTATTGAACTTATTTTCCTCTTGCTGACTTATTAATTTAGTGGCAGAGATCTCTGCGTGTGAGTCTACATCCATACCTTTCATCTTTAACTGTGTCTCTGATTCTACCTGAATTTGTTTTTCCTTAACTCTTGCCATTTCATCTATCTCTTTTTGCTTTAGTTCTCTCTCTTGATCTAGTTGCTTTTGCTTTAATTCTAGTTCTTTCTGTTTAATCTCCTTATCCTGTTCTAACTGTTGTTGTTTAACCTCTCTATCATGTTCTAACTGTTGTTGCTTGATGTCCAATTCTTTTTGTTTAATCTGTTTGTCATCTTCTAGCTGTTTCTGTTTTGTTATCTCAGCTAGTCATACCATCTCTTTTTGATGCTGTCTTTCTTGTTCTCTTTCCCGTGCGCGTTCGTCTCTCTCTGCATCTTTTGCTTCTTTAAATTTCCTATCAGCATATTCTTCTAGCTCTTTACCTGTATATTGCATTTCTTTCCCTGCTTTTACGAAATCAGCTAACGTAGCCATGATGTTGAGTAATGCTTGAGTTGACCTACACTGCACTGTTTATTCACTTATATATCTCAGATATGTTATGTTTGTCAATCGCTGAGCACTACTAATTGTACTCTCAGTTTATTTGCTGAAAATTTTTTCCCTGCAAAATCAGAGTACAAAAATATGCTAGTGTCTCACAAGCTGAAAAAGAGATGCACTATTAATCACATTGCATGCCAAAAATATTGGGTATACTCAACTTAATGTTCCCGAGAATCAGGGAACAGAGCTCCGGTAACCTTGTTTGGTACTTTGGGATAGACACCCGTTTCGTAATCAGGACACTTTATTGGCACCTCGGCATCCACACTCAGGTGTTGTTCACTCTGATATGCAGAGCAGCAGTAATCTACCTACTGTACGATATGATTTTCCCGACAACTAAGGACAATGACAATGACTTGCCCACGAACAACTAGAATTTGTGTTAATTAATATTTAAAGTCAATGTCGTGTCTTCGTTCTAATCGCATATGCCTTTTGTCACTAACCTAGTTAATCTATGTAAGTGTTGTGCAGCTCAAGTTTGATCTGCATGGCCAAAAATAGTTCCATCGGGACGGTAAACAAAGAAAAAGTACGATCAAAATATGAATAACTTCTTTTAAATAAATAAAAGTATCATAATAATGTGTAAATAAATGAATATATTCAATTACTAACTTAAATAAACACATAATAAATAATATAATGTACAGATTCAGGCGAGCGGCAGCTTGACGATTTTGTAAACACTCGATTGCTGAATGCGAATGACCTAGGAAAACTGCGTGTCAATTCTCCTACGTCAGAGGCTCAGCGCTATTTTTAGCTTGCAAAAATCGATAATGTCGGCTGGCTGTGTATCGCTCCGCCATGAATCATCTTTGGTACTTATTCATAAACAAATTGGTAAATACATATATAAATATAAGAAAATAAGAATATTACTACTTACAGCTTTGAAGAATACATGATTTCACTAAATAAATATTTCATAAACACAATTACACAATATTTTTGTCACGATAGGCACAATTTTAGCTCGCAACTGCACTTGTCTGCACAAATCACCGTCACTGACACAAATTAAACCCTAGTCTAGAGCCGTGGATGAGTGGATTAGCTTGAACTTTCGTTCAAGCTCCACTTCTGACACCACAATTATCCTTGCCTGTCAACAACTCATCTGACAGGCATCATCGGATACTTCTCCCACACCATACAAGAAAACTTGCAAGTCGTGTGCGAGGAAAATGCATGGTACATTTTATTGCCGTTGGCTCGCTACAAGCATATTACAGTCGCTATTAAACCCACACACAAAGCCACATAATTACCTATCACTAATTGCTAACGCCTATGCTAAGTTTCTATCTATTTGGTTACACAAAAACCCCTATCGCTATTCTACGATGTGCACACTACAAGTCCCGTCCCCGGTCTGCCGTTCTCTCCTCCCGTGGTCACACACCACGCGGATCGACCTTGACCTTGGTGCGTGTTACCTCACATGGCACGTTGATCGCAGCCGTGGTATGTTGAGTGGGCACTCAACTTCTCCGTGGCTACCACGAGGCGTGATGCTGGCGTGATCAGAGTGCTAACTCTCTGAACAACGCCTGCGTGTCTCATGAGAGAATGGTTAACCATCTCTCATTTCATCATCTCCCCTGCCCTTCCCTCGGGCACCGTATCACCTCCTGGTCACCTCGAGGTTGACTGCTCTCCCCGGTGGAGGGGTTGCGTTCGAGTCTTTGACAGGGTTCTTAGCAAAAGCTAATGGTCGCCGTTTGGTGCAGGAGAGCCTGGCATATGATACCACAACATCTAGCTTAAGAATGGAGGTGGAGGCGATCAGTGCAGCTTTCCGCTGAATGGAGAATACGATATACACACACACACACACACACACACACACACACACACACACACACACACACACACACACACATCGTGATTGTAACAGACTCAGAAAGCATGCTGAGTAGGGTGAGGACAGGCAAGCTTCGTGCAGAGTGGCTTGCTTCGCTGTGGAAGTCACGGGTGACAAGCATCGTTTGGATCTTTTCTCCGGGGCATGCTGGTGTGCTGGGGAATGAACAGGCGGACAGATTGGCTGGCTCTGCAAAACTTGGTGGAGTATTGATGAATGATAAGACAGACGTGGTTGTGGCCTTGTGGGAGCACGAGTACACCTCAGAGGTGCAAATGGATCACCATGGTCTGGCAATAATACGGCAGCTAGGGGTGATGAGGGGATCTGGCCGACGATCGACGCTCATAGGAAAGGCGAGACGGGCATATAATCAGATTGCTACTGGTACTATTAGTGTTGGAACTCTTCGCTGACTGCTGAGGATGGGGTTGGAGCGTTTATGGGAATGCCCCGAATGCTGTGATGTCGATTCCTAAATCAATCAATCAATCAATCAATCAATCTCCAGTTTATTTCTTCTTATCAGTGTCTCTAAGCAGGTATTTGCAGTTTCAGTTATTGTTCTGTCTGACCATGGTATTAGTTTTATTTTCTCCAGAAACCACATATCCACTGCCATTAGATGTTTCTCACCGTGTCTGTTTATTGTCCACGTTTCACATACCTACTTTACATCAGTATAGGTTCTGTGTAACACTTTATGAAGCGTTTTCTTCGCCAGAAGAGAAAATCAAGCGTGTCAAACATGTCAGCCGCGTTGACCTCTGACTGACAACTGTATAAGTACTGTAAAAGTATATTATCTGAAACAACCATATGTGTCATTGGTTTATTCTGGGATGCCATTTATTCCCCAGTCCAAATCACGATGTATTGCAAATACTCGTACCACTTTGAGAGGGTAGTCATCTTGCGTATGTCTTCATATTTAAGCACACCAACAAGTGAGTAATTTAGAAAACTGATCAGGAACAACCTTAATTAAATGGGGCCTCGTGTGGTAAAGGACAGCCAGCTAGCCAATTTTTCTTAATTTTCTTTTTCTGTGTCTTCAGCGTTCGCCATATATTTAGACCGAGATCTGGCACCTTTGATAAATTCTGATGACTGTTTGAGAGTTTCAACACCACCAAGAGTATCTCTTTAAAGAATGTTATGCAGGTCCGCATGGCCGAATGGATAAGAACGCGCGGTCTTAAACAATCGGTGTGCTGACGCCGAGGTAAGCGGTTGAACCCCTACAACAGACAGCTGAACTAAAATGTTGATAGTCATACTACCACTTTGCATTGTTGCCCTTTGATAATAATTATAAAAGCGTTTTTTTCATATCTGACCAGATACAGTTTACCTGTGGCAAGTGCTCTTCTTGAAGAAATCTATGATCTTAATCTATGTATAGCATGAAGGCTGGTTTAGGTTGTCACAATGAAATAACCAAATTTAGCAACCATCCATCCATCATGTGCCATGCCGGTAAGCGTGGGCGGTCATGTTCTGCCATCTCACCCGATCACCAGAGTCGTGGATCAGCTCCGTGTTTCTGTCTCGACCATGCCACAAGGCCAAGCCATCCAGGTACTTGCTTCTAGGTCTTCCCCTTGGTCTGTTCCCCTCGATCTTACCAGTTGTCACCAAATTCTCCAATCCATTTCTTCTCATAACATGTCCAAAAAATTTTGACTGTCTACGTCTAATTTCTCTAATCAATTTACGATCTTCATTTGTTTCTTGAAGGACTTGTTCATTGGTCTTTCTGGCTGTCCATGGTATTCTTTGCATTTTCCTCAGAAACCACATCTCTACAGCCATCAGATGTTTTTCAGCCTGACTGCTCATTGTCCACGCTTCACATCCATATAAAAGTACAGGTTCTAATGTAGCATCTCAACACTCTTTTTCTCGTTTCAATTGACATCTTTTTATTGGTCAATATGTTTTTCATCTTGCTAAAGGCTACTTTTGCCATGGCGATTCTTGTTCTAATCTCTTCAAGGCATCTCCCATCAGATGTTATTACTGTTCCGAGATAATTGTACCTGCTCACTTGTTGAAGAATATTCCCATTTACTTGTATATTACATTGTGGTATTTCGTCCTTCCTAGTGACGGCCATAATCTGTGTCTTTTTACAATTTAATTCTAACCCTAGTTGCTCACTGTGTGTAACAATCGCATCTACTAAATTTTGCAGGTCCTGTTCATTGTCTGCAATCAAGACTGTATCATCTGCATATCTAATGTTATTGATGCATCGTCCCCCAATGTTGATTCCTTCCATATCTTCAATATTTCTGAAAATACTTTCACTGTACAGGGAAAACAGATCTGGAGACATTACACATCCCTGTCTCACACCCTCTTTAATAGGCTGATATTGGCTTACTTCATTATCAACTCTTATGGCAGCTTGTTGTTTCCAATATATGTTTTTTACAAGTCTAAGATCTTTTCCATCAATTTGTAGATCTTCAAGCATCCTTATCATGTTGACATGTCTCACTTTATCAAAAGCCTTTGTGTAGTCAATAAAGCAAAGGTGTAGATCTTTGTTTACTTCTATAGAACGTTCGATTATGTTTCTCAGTATATACACAGCATTTACTGTACCCTTGCCTTCCACAAACCCACATTGTTCTTCTCCTATTTCAGGTTGTATTTTCCTCCTAACTCTTTGCATGATAATTCTTAGCAAAATCTTCGTGATGTGACTCATTATACTAATTGTTCGATGTTGATCACATTCCAAGGCTCCTGATTTCTTTGGGATTGCAATAAATACAGAATTACATAACTCCTGAGGTATATTTCCAGTATCATATATTGTATTAAGCAGACTGGTAACTTTATCTATTCCATATTCTTCTAAAGCATTAATCATTTCTGTTGTGACGCTGTCTGAACCGGGGGTCTTGCCAGATTTCATATGGTTAAGAGCATTCTGAACCTCCATCTTCAAAATTGCTGGTCCTTCATTATTATTTTGAACATCATACTGTTCGTCTCTGTTATCGTCATACAGGTTTTTCACGTAATCTGACCATTCATGTAATATCTGATCTTTTTCTATTATGACTCTTCCATCTTTTGTCTTTAGGCAGCCTGCTGATGTACGTGTTCTTTGATTAGTAAGCTCCTGAATTCTTTTGTGCATTAGTTTCGCATTGTTACTGTTGTGTTGTTTTTCAATTTCTCTGCAATTTTTCTCAAGCCATGTTTCTTTTGCCTCCTTACATAAGGTTCTCACTTTTCTGTGAATTTCTTCATATTTGGCAGGATTATTTTTGTTCTGTCTTCTTGTTTCCACTAGTTGTAAAATTTCTTCAGTCATCCATGTCTTACGGCCCACTTTCTTTACTTTTGGAATAGTTTTTTCTGCTGCGCAACTGACTGAATTCTTCATCGTTTCCCATTGATCATCTACATCTTGAAACAGGATCTCTAGATCAGACAATATATCAAATTTGTTCTTTACTTCTATGTTAAAATTATCTTGTATTTCTTTGTCAGTTTTCAATTTGCACAAGTCATATTTAGGGTTTCCTGCTGTATACTTGACTTTCTATAACTTTACCCTCTATGTGCCTGTAATTAATCTGTGATCACTGTAACAGTCTGCATTTGGAACTGTTTTTACGACTGTTAACGCATTTCGAAACCTTTTGCTAATCAGGATGTAATCTATCTGGTTTTTAATCCTGCTGTCTGGACTCCTCCATGTCCATAATCTTCTAGGATGCTGTTTAAACCAGGTGTTTCCTACAACCATTTCTTGTTCTTTTGCCCATTCTACAAGTCTGTATCCTCTTTCATTTCTCTCTCCCAAACCATGGTTGCCTACACTGCATCCATCGCCTTGCTGTCCTATTTTTGCGTTGAAATCACCCATTATGATATTTATTTCTGATTTTTTGCAGTTCTTCAAAGCAGACTCCACGTCATTATAAAATTCCTCTATGCTTTCTTCACTGCTTTCACTTGTTGGGGCATATACTTGAATGACATTTATTTTAAAAGGTCTTCCGTTTAATTTTACTAATCGGACTCTGTCTGACACAGCATGATATCCTTTGACAGAATTTGATGTTTGCTTATCTAATATAATGGCTACACCTCTTTGCTGTTCTTCTCACCCAGAGTAAATAATCTTACAATCCTCTCCTGTCCTTATCCCTGCTCCTTTCCATCTCGTTTCCGATATTCCTAATATGTTAATCTTCTCTCTCTTCATTTCCTTTTTGATGTTTTCTAACTTTCCATCTGCATTCATTGTTCTAACGTTCCAAGTTCCTACTTTCAATGATATTAATCTGTTGCACCTAGTAGCCTGTTGACACCTGGAAAGAATTCATTCTGGCTTGAGACTCTCACATTCAGAACACAAGTCAGAAAAAATACATCTCACGGCCTCATATAATGGACGAGTCACTGAAGTTTCAGAAATAACTATCAAATTCTGTGTCTCCCTACACCATAAACAACGTAAGCATGTTCATATAGTTATAGAAAGAGGCATTCTATCATTCAGCTTCACTCGTCCTGACTGCACATTCTAGCTGACCTCTGTTAATTATAGTTCAAACTAGCTGACCCGGCCCGGCTTCGCCCAGTCCCTGGTGGGGAGCATCTCATTTAATTCATATAAGTAGTCATATAAGCTCCCGTTCCCGTTCCCGACTGTCTGTCTGTTTGTCTGTCTGTCTGTCTGTCTGTCTGTCTGTCTGTCTGACCCGGCTTCGCTCAGTCCCTGGTGGGGAGCATCTCATGTAATTCATATAAGTAGTCATATAAGCTCCCGTTCCCGTTTCCGACTATCTATCTGTCTGTCTATCTGTCTGTCTGTCTGTCTAACCCGGCCCGGCTTCGCCCAGCCCCTGGTGGGGATAATCTCATTTAATTCATATAAGTAGTCAAATAAGTTCCCGTTCCCGACTGTCTGTCTGTCTGTCTGTCTGTCTGTCTGTCTGTCTGTCTGTCTGTCTGTCTGTCTGTCTGTCTGTCTGTCTGTCTGTCTATCTGTCTGACCCGGCCCAGCCCATGGTGGAGAGCATCTCATTTAAATCATATAAGTAGTCATATAAGCTCCCGTTCCCGACTATCTGTCTGTCTGTCTGTCTGTCTTGGGTAAATGGAGGAGGGAGGAGGAAGAGGGAGGTGGAGGAGGGAAGAGGAGGGAGGAGGAGGGAGGAGGAGGAGACAGGAGGAGTAGGGATGAATAGGAGGGAGGAGGATGGATTAGGAGGAGGAGGGATGAGTAGGAGGGAGGAGGAGGGGGAGGAGGAGGGAGGGGAGGAGGAGGGAGAGGGAGGAGGAGAGGAGTAGGAGGAGGGAGGAGGCGGGGGGAGAAGGAGGAGGGAGGAGGAGGGAGGAGGAAGGAGGAGAAGGAGGAGGGAGGGAGAGGAGGGGGAGGAGGAGGAGGAGCGAGGAGGAGGAGGGAGGAGGAGGAATGTGGAGGGAGGAGGAGGGAGGATGGAGGAGGGAGGAGGAGGAGGGAGGAGGAGGAGGGAAGAGGAGAAGGTGAGGAGAGGGAGGAGGAGGGAGGAGGAGGGGGAGGAGGGAGGAGGAGGAGGGAGGAAGAAGGAGGATAAGGAGGAGAGGGGGATGAGGGGGGAGGAGGTAGGAGGTGGGAGGAGGAGGAAGAGGGAGAAGGAGGGAGGAGGAGGGCAGAGGAGGAAGGAAGAGGAGTTATTAGGATGAGGGAGGAGGGCGAGGAGGTAGGAGGAGGGAGGAGGAAGAAGAGGGAGGAGGAGGGAGGAGGAGGGAGAAGGAAGAGGGTGGAGGAGGGAGGAAGAGATAGGCGGAGAGAGGAGGAGGAGGGAGGAGAAGGGAGGAGGAGAAGTAGGGAGGAGGATGGATTAGGAGGAGGAGGGGGGAAAGAGGTGAAGGAGGAGGAGGGAGGAAAGAGGAGAAGGAGGAGGGAGGAGGAGGAAGAGGGAGGAGGAGGGAGGAGGAAGGAGGAGGAGGAGGGAGGAGGAGGGGGAGGAGGAGAGAGAGCGGAGAGGGAGGAGGAGGAGGGGGGAGGCGGAAGCGGGAGGATGGGGAGAGAAGGAGGAGGAGGGAGAAGGAGGGAGGAGGGAGAGGGAGGAGGAGGGAGGAGGGGGAGAGAGGATGAGGAGGGAGGAAGTGGAGGGAGAAGGAGGAGGGAGAAGGAGGAGGGAGGAGGGGGACGGAGGAGGAGGAATGATGAGGAGGGAGGAGGAGGAAGAGGGATGTGGAGGAAGGAGGAGGAGGGAGGAGGTAGAGGGAGGAGGAGTGGGGAGGAAAAGGGAGGAGGGCAGGAGAGAGAGAGGAGGAGGAGGAGAGAGGAGGAGGAGGGAGGAGGAGGGAGAAGGGGAGGGGGAGGAGGGAGAGGAGGGAGCAGAAGGAGGAGGAGGGAGGAGGGAGAAGGAGAGTAGGAGGGAAGAGGAGGAGGGAGGAGGAGGGAGAATGGAGGGGGAGGAGGGAGGTGGAGGGAGGAGAGGGATGTGAGGAGGAGGAGGAGGGAGAAGGAGGAGGAGAAGGGAAGAGGAAGAGGGAAGAGGGAGGAGGAGAGGGAGGAGGAAGAAGGAGGAGGGAGGAGGAGGGGGGAGCGGAAGAGGAAGAGCTGTAGGAGGAGGAGAGGGAGAGGAGAGGATTATAACGCATATGCCTGTAGATAACTGCAGCGAAAAGGTGGGTCTGTCTATCTATCTGACCCGGCGTGGCTTCGTCCCAGCTCCGGGCGGGTAGCGTCTCATTAAATTCATACAACAAAAAAAAGTAACTTAAAAGAATGTCCTTCCACACACCATCCATTATTTCTAATGAAAACTGTTTCTAATCACCTGCATGACTGTAGATAACTTCTTAAGCATAAAAAGATGAGTTACAATGTTATGCATTATGCATTATTTTTATGAAAACTTTGAAAATGCCTTAAAGATTGTATCATTATTTATTATAACTCATATGCCGGTACATAACTATAGACAAAGAGTTTATAAATCTTTGAAAACGATGCAACAATATGACTATAAGGTATACAGAAAAGTTATTAAAAGTTATGCCCCTTGAAATAACTTTTCTAGAGTTAAGTCCCCTCGCTGTATATAAATTATAATGAAAAATGAAAAATTAAATAATATTAATTAAGCAGCCGATTTCACACTATAAAAATATCACAGTTGGCTGCGCGGGAATGAGAGGAAGGCGTGTAGAAAATTTCATCTCAATCGGATGGGCCGTTCGCGAACGCATAAAGGACATACAGACATACAGACGGAGATTTTATTTTATATATAAGATGTGGAGCAGAAACTATATTTTACTTCTTAATTTTTGCTGTTGTTTAAAGTGAAGATATTTATCTTGTAATGCTCGCTTCATCTCACAGCTCCCGTGGCATTCTTTACTTTCACAATTGATGGCAGAAAACACCTGTTGGTTTACACACGGCATAGATGAGCAACACATAGATTTCATAGGCCGCGTGCGCTAAGATAACTGGAGGATACTCTTGTTCTTGACGAGCCACGACTGTAACATTTCTGTGACGCTACATTGCCACCCCTAGAGATGCTTGTTCTGTATCTGGTAGACATCTCTACGTCTACATCTGATGGTCATTGCGCCTTTTCAGTCTATACACGTTAACAACTTAGACTGCCTCAACATAGCTTGCTGAACAGGACACCGATGTAGTTTTTTTCACAGTCTATTTTACTAACACGATAATTAGACACTGTCAATAACATAATCACCTGTTCCACACAAAGGTTCACGAACATACGAAACACTGTCCAAACACCACAATTCTAAAAAAGCTGCGTAATCATAGCCATGCTCTATTGACAAGGACTAGCCCAACACCGAACGAAGTCCAGCTGACTCTAAAGTGACGTTTTGGTCTCGCCCGAAACGTCCAGCCTACTTTTCACGTGTTTGTGAGCAATATCGTGATAGGTCACATAGCACGGTCTCCTTCTGTCGACCGAGCTTAAAACGTCTCAACCCATGTCCCCAACCATGCATCACCAGGACTATAACACACACCCCCCTTTAGATGAAAAAAAATTGAAGATTTCTTTTTTTCTGTGTGATTATTGATTGCATCTTTAAATACTTTAAATCGCTTATCTCAATACGTTTTTCACTTTGTTTTCATGGATCTTTGTGAAATAAAGCTTCACTTGAACATCTCTGCTTTGCCATTCAATGTATATCATATTGGAGGACGGGGGGGGGGGGGGGGGGGGGGGGGAACGAGGTGTCAGGCATTGGTAGCACCTTTGGTAAGAATGACTCTCATTGTCCTTTCAGGACCCATCCCCCACTGGTTCAAGCCTGACACCCAGCTCGCGCCTGTGGCTCATAGTAGCTGTCAGCATGCGACAGCGGCCACCCCCGGGCAACAGAAGTGATAGGCTGGCTAAACCAGTCATGGGTAGACGATTTGGAGTCAAACCAAGCGGTAAACAAGGGTATGCCTACCCAGCATGTGAAGATAGGATTCGGCAGACTGCGAGGAAGAAATCATTCCTGATTCAACGGGCAAGACGGCGTTTACCTGCAAAGCGTTGTGGAACGTAATGAGCACGGCAAGGCACGTAGAGCGCCCTGGATGGGTGAGCGGCGAAGCGGCAGGCGTGGGTACGCTGGCAGCCGTAGTCGCAGACCTGCACATAGGCAGCTCAGGCCATATGGTCGTCTTCTACTGACCGGAGCAGCAGTGGGATTCGGCAGCCCCACTGAGCGACTGAGCAGCCCTCTATAGGAACACACCGCTCATATCCATAGCATGAGGAAGTGGCTAGAAAAGGTGCCCTAAACATTGTCTGCTCCATGACTACCTAATCAGCTAGCCGCGGTTGGTGGGTACCCTAACTACGGTCGACATAAAAAGAAAGATAAAACAAGTAAAGCTAAAAGAGGAAACCATATTCCCTTAACAAATAGAACTTGGAATGTACGCACCCTACTTGACAGAGACGGCGCGTCGGGTCCAGAGAGACGAACAGCACTGATTGGGAGAGAGCTGGGCAGGTACAACATCGACATTGCATCCTTGAGGAGACACGACTTGCAGAAGAAGGCCAAATCTGTGAAATAGGTGCCGGCTACACATTTTTCTGGAGTGGAAGGAAAAGCGAGGAAAGACGCCAATCCGGTGTGGGATTTGCCATTAAGTCGGCCTTGGTCGGCAAATTAGCTGGATTTCCAAAGGCTATAAACGACAGGCTCATGACCATTAAGTTGCCCCTGCTGAATGGAAGGAAGCATGCAACCATTGTGAGTGTCTACGAACCAACTATGACCAGCGAAGATGATGTCAAAAACAAGTTCTATGAGGACATGCACAATGTATTAACATCTGTTCCCAAAGGAGACAAACTTATACTCCTTGGAGATTTCAATGCCAGAGTAGGCACAGACACCACCTCTTGGAGTGGCATTATTGGAAAGCATGGAGTCGGAAATTGGTACATAAATGGACTCCTCCTTCTTCAGACATGTGCCGAACACGATCTCCTGATTACCAACACAATTTTCCGTCTCCTCATGAGAAATAGGACATCGTGGATACACCCTTGCTCGAAACACTGGCACCTCATTGACTATGTCATCGTCAGAAGAAGTGACAGACAAGACGTTAGGGTAAAAACATCCATGTGTGGTGCCGAATGTTTGACAAACCATCGTCTCATTGTCTCGAAAATAAACATTCACATCAGGCCACCACGGCACCCTCAAGGGGTGAAAATGCAAAAAAAAATAAAAAATAAAAATAAAAAAAATAAAAAACAACTAAATGTCACCCGCCAAAAATGCAAGAAAATGCAGCAGTCGTTTGAAAATATGCTGGAAGACCGCCTCAAGCCCAATGCTGCTGCTAAACAGGATACAGAAACAGAGTGGAGAGCCCTAAAGGACATAATTTACAACACTGCTATGGAAATTCTGGAGCCAGCTCCCCGAAAGCATAAAGATTGGTTTAATGAAAATTCCGAAGACATCAACCAATTGCTGGCCGAGAAACATCTTCTCCTCAAGGCACATTTGAATGACCCGAAGTCAACATAAAAAGATGCTTCAAGAACATTCAGAGAGTATTGCAGAAAATACTTCGGCACATGCGGGACTCCTGGCTGAGCAGCAACGCTGATGAAATTCAAGGCTTTGCTGACAGACATGATATGAAAAACTTCTACGACGCACTGAAAGTGGTCTATGGTCCTACATCACCAGGCATAGCTCTCCTCCTCAGTGCAGATGGGGGGAACATTGGTCACCGATAAGAAAGAAATCCTTCAACGCTGGGCAGAGCATTTCAGCAACACCTTAAATGCAACTTCCTTCTTCAATGATGAAACCATCAACTGCCTTCATAAAGTTCCCACCAATGAGACACTTGATGACCTGCCAACCATAGTGGAAGTAAACAAAGCCATCCAGCAACTCTCCAGCGGCAAGGCACCTGGTCCTGACTCCATCCCAGCAGAGATATACAAGGCAAGTGGGCCTGTCCTAACAGAGAAGCTCACCAAGTCTTTACAACATATGGGGAGAACGAGACCATGCCACAAGATTTCAAGGAAGCGTCAATAGTCCACCTTAACAAACGTAAAGGAAACCCGCCAATCCTGTGACAACCACCGAGGCATCTCCTTGCTTTCAATGCAGGAAGATACTCGCCAGAATTCTTCTCAATCGCCTCACGGCCCATCTCGATCAAGGTCTTCTTCCTGAGAGTCAATGTGGCTTCAGAAAAGAACGTTGAACTGTAGACATGATTTTCGCTGCAAGGCAACTGCAAGAGAAATGTCAGGAACAGAACCTGC
>JACEFZ010013728.1:0-16490 GCA_014155875.1 Cepaea nemoralis
AAATTTTTAAAAAAATTTAAGATTATCCCCCTAGGGGGGGGCGAAGCCGGTCCGGGTCAGACAGACAGACAGACTGGCAGGGATCTGTCTGTCTATCTGTCTGTCTGTCTGTTAAATCTGTCTGAATGTTAGACGGGTCTGCGTGCCCAATTCTTAACCCTTTGAAAATAAAGTTTGTTCGTTCGTTCGTTCGTTGTGTCTATCTATCTATCTATCTATCTATCTGTAAAGATCTTTCAAGTGCTCTTTCTAATACTTTTTGTAAGTTAGTCTTCGTTTATCTAAGGTTGTCTGTCTGTCTGTATGTCTGTCTGTCTGACCCGGAGCATCTAATTTAGTTCATATAAGTAGTCATATAAGTTCCCGTTCCCGTCTGTCTGTCTGTCTATCTGTCTGTCTGTTTGTCTGTCTGAACCGACCCGACTTCGCCCAGCCCCTGGTGGGCAGCATCTCATTTAATTCATAAAAGTAGTCATATAAGCTCCCGTTCCAAACTGTCTGTCTGTCTGTCTGTCTGTCTGTCTGTCTGCCTGCCTGTCTAATCATTTATTGGTTGCAGTTAGAACAACCTTAGATAAACGAAGACGAACTTACAAAAAGCATTAGAAAGAGCACTTGTAAGATCTTTACATCTTCCCCCAACAATTAACTTAGGTAAATGGAGCGGCAGCAGCAGCAGAAGAAGAAGAAGAAAAAGGAGGAGGAGGAAGGAGGAGGAAGCGGGAGGTAGAGGAGGGAGGAGGAGGAGGGAGGAGGAGGAGGAGGGGAGGAGGAGGGAGGAAGAGGTAGGAGGAAGAGATAGGATGAGGAGGAGGGAGGAGGAGGGAGGAGGAGGGAGGAGGAGGAGAGAGGAGGAGAGAGAAGGAGTAGGGAGGATAAGAGGGAGGAGGAGGGAGGGAGGACTAGGAGGAGGGGAGGAGGAGGAGGGGAGGCGTAGGAGGAGGAGAGGAGGAGGAGGATGGGAGGAGGAGGAGGGAGGAGGAGGAGGGAGGAGGAGGGAGGAGGAGAGGGAGGAGGGGAGTGAGGAGGAGGAGGGAGGAGGAGGAGGAGGGAGGAGGAGGGAGGAAGAGGGAGGAGGAAGAGATAGGATGAGGAGGAGGGAGGAGAAGGGAGAGGGAAGAATTAGAGGAGGAGGGAGGAGGAGGAGGGAGGAGGAGGGATTAAGAGGAGGAGGGAGGAGGAGAGAGGGGGAGGAGGAGGTAGAGGGAGGAGGAGGAGTGAGGAGATGGGAGGAGGACGAAGGAGGAGGAGAGGGTTAGTAGGAGGGAGGGGAGGAGGAGGGGGATTAGGAGGGGGAGGCGGGGGAAGTGGAGGAGAGGGAGCAGGAGGGAGGATAATGAGGAGGAGGGAGGAGGAGGAGGGAAGAGGAGGGGGAGGGGGAGGAGGAGGAGGGGGATGAAGAGGAAGGAGGAAGAAGAGATAGGAGGAGGTGGAGGGAGGGGGAGGGAGGAGGAGAGAGGAGGAGGGAGGAGGATTGAGGGGGAGGAGGGAGGAGGAGGGATGAGGATGAGGAGGGAGAAGGAGGAGGGAGGGGAGGAGGAGAGAGGAGGAGGGAGGAGGAGGAGGTAGAAGGAGGAGGAGGGAGGAGGAGAGGGGAGTAGGAAGAGGAGGAGGAAGGAAAGAAATAGGAGGAGGAGGAGGGAAGGGGAGAAAGGAGGATGAGGGAGGGTGATGAAGGAGGAGGGAGGAGGATGGAGGGGAAAGAGGAAGGATTAGGAGGAAGAGGAGGGAGGAAGAAGATGGAGGTGGAGGAGGGAGGAGGAGGGAGGAGGAGGGTGAGGATGAGGAGGAGGGAGGAGCAGGGAGAGGGAGGAGCAGGGAGAGGGAGGAATGAGGAGGATGTGGAGGGAGAAGGGTGGAGGAGGAGCAGGGAGAGGGAGGAGGAGAGAGGAGGAGGAGGAGGAGGAGGGGTCATTCATCAGTAGCATGTCCTTTGCAGAACTTCGCTCCCATAACAACCTTCCGGAAAACCTCTCGATCATAAGAAAGATGTCCCGCGTCCGATATATATATATGGCACTTTGCAGTCTTGATAGACGATATTTTGTTACACTTTGCTTCAAAATGTTATAACAGCTAAATCCTATGGCGGTAGCGAATGTGACTTGATAAGACCAAATCCTGATGTAAATGTTCGTCGACAATGTTTCTTTTTAGTGCCAAGTTCATTGGTTCTACAGCCTAGGGTTCAGGTTGTGTCCTAGCTTCAAGCACCCATTGAAGCAGGCAGGCTGACGCGGATCAGCACCCAATTGGCCTATGGATGCCCACCTTGAGGCAGGCAATAGCTGATCAGTGACACCTGTAGGTGTCTCTCACCATCAGAGGCAACCCGTACCGCCCTTGTCTAAGCCAATTGACAAGGACTTATAACCTGTAACTGCCACCTCTCGCTTTGATTCCGAGACCGGTTAAGACTATGGATGGAGTTATACATCTCCATAGCATACAGCCTGGGCTTAAATATATAGATCATGTGTTGCCCATGCAGCATGATCCCTCTCTCGGCCTGCCTAGTTCACTCCAGAGGAATGGTAACACCAATACATCTGGACAAACTGGGGATGCTGCCGGATCAGCAAAGCAATGCTCTAACTGTCAGCCTGTCAGAGCTTCAATCCTAGACCAGTTGCCAACCAAGGCTTATTTGTCTGCCCTGCCATGACATTTTAATCTTTGCGACCAAGTCTTTAGGTTCAATCAGTCCAAAGAAGCTCAAAGAGAGGTGATTTAGTTTCTTTCATTTGAAGGATGTCGACCAGTGGACATTCATCGAAGAATGCAGCAGCGTATGGTAACAAATATGTGTCGAAAACATAATACCAATATATAATAATATATAATCTATCCGGTATAATGGCGACGCGATGACTCGTTGTCTTGAGGGTGACGCTGTTCAGTGTTTTTCTGTGGATTCCCTATGGAAATTCCCGTGAAATTCGTGTGGATAGTGTTTTTCCTTTGGATTATGTGATGTTATTTCGTGTTCGTTAATTGGAAGTGTTCAAAAAAGCCACGGAAGGCAGGTGGTGGATGAAATTATGAGGGCAGCCGACAGATATTTGTTGGTTATGGTCTCGAGTTTCGCGACGGCAAGCTTTCTCTCTTTCGAGAGACACTGATTGCGGTCACCCGGCCAGTATGGTCACTGCCATAGAGGAAAGCAACGGCAAACTACCTCTTTGAAATTGCCTAGTTTATTATGATTCGCTTAAAGACTGATCATCGCAAGACAAGGACAAAGACATTAAAATTAGGAATATGGAACGTTAGGACGTTAAACAACGACGGAACATTAGAGAACATAACACAAGAAATTCAAAGAGAAAAAATTAATATATTAGTTATGTGTGAAACGAGATGGACAGGAGCAGGCATCAAGATACATAAAGATTTTAAGATTATTTATTCTGGAGGTGAGGATCGACATAGGGGAGTGGCAATAATTTTGGACCGGAAAACATCAACGTCTGTTCAGGGATATTGGGCCGTGTCGGACAGAGTATTACTAGTTAAATTGAGTGGCAGACCTTTTAACATAAATGTTATTCAAGTATATTGCCCCAACAAGAGAGTCTAGTGAAGATAGTGTAGAGGAATTTTATAATGACATAGAGTCTGCCTTAAAGAAATGTAAAAATTCAGAAATAAACATCATAATAGGAGAATTCAATGCAAAAGTAGGAAATCAAGGGGATAGATACACAGTAGGAAACTATGGTTTAGGAGAGAGAAATGAAAGAGGATACAGACTAGTAGAGTGGGCAAAAGAACAGGAAATGATTGTAGGAAACACCTGGTTCAAACAACACCCTAGAAGACTATGGACTTGGAGGAGTCCTGATAGCAGGATTAGAAACCAGATTGACTACATTCTCATTAGCAGAAGATTTAGAAACGCCCTAACAGTAGCAAAAACAGTTCCCAGTGCTGATTGTTATAGTGACCACAGATACTCACAGGAACATTGAGGATAAAGTTGAAGAAAGTCAAGTATACAACAGGGAACACTAAATATGATTTGTGTACATTGAGTAATGACAAGGAAATACAAAACAAATTCAACATAGAAGTACAGAACAGATTTGAAATATTGTCTGATCTAGAGATCCTATTCCAGGATGTGGATGATCAATGGAAATGTTAAAGAATTCAATCAATGTGGCTGCAGAAACAACTATTCCAAAATTAAAGAAGGTGGGTCGTAAGAAATGGATGACTGAGGAAATTTTACACTTAATGGAAACAAGAAGACTCAACAAAAATAATCCTGCCAAATATGAAGAAATTCACAGACAAGTCAGAATATTATGTAGGAAGACAAAAGAATCCTGGCTTGAGGAAAAGTGCTTAGAAATTGAAAAACAACACAACAGTCAAAATACCAAATTAGTGCACAAAAGAATTCAGGAACTTACTAATAAAAGAACAAGTACATCAACAGGCTGTCTATAAACTAAAGATGGCAAAATCATAATAGAAAAAGATCAGATTCTACATGTATGGACAGATTATGTGAAAGACCTGTATAATGATAACAGAGAGGAACAGTATGCTAGTAGATTTAATAATGAAGGACCAGCAATTTTAAAGATGGAGGTTCAAAATGTTCTTAAGCATATGAAAGCTGGCAAGGCCCCCGGTGCAGATAACATCACAACAGAAATGATTAAAGCTTTAGAAGAATTTGGACTAGAGCAAGTCACTAGACTGCTGAACACATTATATGATACTGGAGATATACCTTCTGTATTATGTAATTCTGTATTTATTGCAATCCCAAAGAAATCAGGAACCTTAGAATGTGATCAACATAGAACAATTAGTATAATGAGTCACATCATAAAGATTTTGTTACGAATTATAATGCAAAGAGTGAGGAAGAAAATACAACCTGAAATAGGGGAAGAACAATGTGGTTTTGTAGAAGGAAAGGGTACAGTAAATGCTGTGTATATGCTGCGAACAGTTATTGAACGTGCTTTAGAAGTAAACAAGGATATACATCTTTGCTTTATTGACTACACAAAGGCTTTTGATAGAGTTAGACATGTCAACATGGTGGATATGCTTGCAGATCTACAAATTGATGGGAAAGACATTAGACTTATAAAAACATATATTGGAAACAACAAGCTGCCATAAGGAATTGATAATGAAGTAGGACAATATCCAACCTATTAAGAGAGGTGTTAGGCAGGGATGTGTAATGTCTCCAGATCTTTTTTCCCTATACAGTGAAAATATTTTCAGAAATGTAGAAGATATAAATGGAATCAGCATTGGAGGAAGAAACATCAATAACATTAGATATGCAGATGATACAGTATTGATTGCAGACAATGCACAGGATCTGCAACAATTAGTAGACGCTGTTGTTGTACACAGTGAGCACTGGGGTTGGAATTAAATTGTAAGAAGACACAGGTTATGGTCGTCACTAGGAAGAACGAAGTACCACAATGTAATATACAAGTAAATGGGAATATTCTTCAACAAGTGAATCGGTTCAATTATCTCGGAACAGTCATAACATCTGATGGCAGATGCCTTGAAGAGATTAGAACAAGAATCGCCATGGCGAAAGTAGCCTTTAGCAAGATGAAAAACATTCTGACCAATAAAATGATGTCAATTGAAACGAGAAAAAGAGTGTTGAGGGGATACATAGAGCCTGTTCTTTTGTATGGATGTGAAACTTGGACAATGTGCAGTCAAGCTGAAAAACATCTGATGGCTGCAGAAATGTGGTTTCTGAGGAAAATGCAAAGAATACCATGGACAGATAGAAAAACCAATGACCAAGTACTACAAGAGACAAATGAAAATCGTAGATTGATTAGAGAAATTAGACGTAGACAGTCAAAATTTTTTGGACATGTTATGAGAAGAAATGGACTGGAGAACTTAGTGACAGCTGGCAAGATCGAAGGGAACAGACCAAGAGGAAGACCGAGAGGAAAATACCTGGATGGCTTGGCCGCATGGCATGGACGAGACATGAACACTGAGCTGATCCACGACTCTGGTGATCGAGTGAAATGGCGAATCATGACCGCCCACGCTTTCCGGCATGGCACATGATTGATTGAATCTATCTGATCTTTGGTAATACTGTCTGGAGACTTCCATGTGAAGAGATTTCTTTGATGTTGTTTAAAAAGCGTGTTGGCTACCGTTAATTCATTTTCTGTGCAAAATTCAATTAATTTGTCACCTGCATCATTTCTATTTCCTAATCCAAATTTTCATAAAAACGTGCTCTCATTTCAGCTTTTTCCGGGCACCTACTTTTGCTTTAAAAAATTCCCCTTTAAATTTTTTCCTATATCATTAGGGCCCAAATCTTATTTAATGTTTTGTAGTGTGTTGAAAAAAATCTTCAATTTCGTCCCCCCTCGGGGCTGTTGAAGTGGGTTTGCATATATCTGTATGAGAGTTTTTTTTTTTTTTGGAGGGGTTTTTTAAGTCTAATAGTGAGGATTCTATCACTAACGGGAAATTTTTCCCATTAAAGTTTTTGCAGTTGCCCTTACCCACACAAAATGCCACCCCCAAACTCTGGCCTCCGCCGTTTTCTACCCAAGAATCAAAAAAAAATACTTCCTTTTTCAGTTGAAAAAACTTCCGCTCCAACGATGTTCACTAATTCCTAAAATCTGAATGTTTTCCCCCCTCTCAATCTCATCACACACTAAAATTTTTTCCCCCCTCGCCCAGCCCTTTCTCACTTTGGGGCACTTTGCAAAATTCTCACTCGGGTTTTTCTTATTTCGGGGAAAACGGGGGTTTTCCCCTTGGTAACACAGTAAAGGTTTTAAACCCCTCCGTCATCACGTTTAAATAGTACTGGTCCCTGTGTCACACTTTTCCCCACAGTGTTTCTTTTTCTGCCTGGCCTGGGGGTCTCCCACCAATCTCTTTTTATTTTTTTCTTTCATGGTTGTTAGGGTTTTCTTGGCAATTTTTGGGCAGAAAGAATTTTCCCCTTAAATTTCCCCACTGGGGGGTACAGTAAACTGTACTGGGTCGGCGGCCATAGCCATTGTCTCTATTTGATGAAAAATAAATTTTTGGCCTTTTTTGGGGCCCCCCAGAGTGCAAGACCATAACCAAAAAACCCCAAAATTTCCCTTTTGTTTTCCCCGGGGGGCCCTTTGGGCCCCTTTAAAAAAAAACCAACCCAAACCCCCCCCCTTCCTTTTTTCCAAAAAAATTTTTTTTAACCTTTGCCCTTTTTCCCCAAATTTTGGTTTTCCTTTTTTAAAAACCTTAACCCCAAAAGGGGGTTTTAAACTCACCTTCCCCCAAAAAGGGAAAATCCCTTTTAAAGACAAAAACCGGGGGAAAGGGAAGGCTCTCATTCCTTTTTTATAGGGGTTTTCCCCCAAAAAACCCCGGTTAACCCAAAATGCAAAAAAGTAATTGCCAAATTAAAAAAAAAAAAAATGGGGGGAGGGTAACCAAAACCCAATTGATTGTCCTTCCATAAAACCAAAGGGCAAAAAGTATTTTTCTTTCGGGGGGCCCAGTAAAATTTGAAATAAAAACCATGTTTTGGGAATTTGGCCCCCAATTTGAACCATCAACAAAAAATTTTTAAAAAGGAAAAATAAAAAAGGGTTAAATTTAAAAGGGAAGGCCCCAATTTTAAAGCCCAACAATTTCCCACAGAAAATAAAACTGTTTCCCCTTTAATTGAGTTTTATTGGAACGCCCCAAGTTATTGGGTGGCCATCGTAAAAAAAGAAAAAAAAACTGTTTACCCCCCCCCAAGAAAGGTTTGTTAAAAAGACCAAGCCCCCAGGGCAATTTTTGGGAAAATTTAAAAGTTTTTTGAGGTTCCAAAAAACCGGGAAATGGGCTTAAAACCCGAACACTTTGAAAGGGTTGGGTTTTTGGGAAAAGGGCCCGGGAAAAAAACTAAACGCCATCAAAAACTTGTTAGGGGGGGGAAAATTTTAATTAAAGAGTTTCCGGGGATCAGATTCAACAAGGGTTTCCAAAACAATGGGCCCAAAAATTAATTAAGAAATAAAATTGGGGAAAAAAGGGAAAGTTAATTTTTTTTGGGGGGTAGGAAAGAGAGAAGTGGAGAAGAAAATGAGAAAAAAGAAGGTTTGGGGGAAAAATGAGAGACCCCACCCCCAAATAAACCAAAAATTTCCAAAAAATGAAAAAAAAATAACTTTTTTTTTAAAATTTTCCAGAAAAATTGGGCCGAAAATCCAAAAAAAATTTTTACCCGGGGAAAAAATTTTTAAAAAAGCGTTTTTTCCCCCAAAACGCACAAGGGCTTTAAAAATACCTTCAAGGAGGAAGAAAAAAAGGAAAGAGGAAAAAGGGGAAAAGGAATTTAAGGAGAAGGAAAAAGAAGAGAAAAAAAAAAGAGAAAAAAAGAGGCAAAAACCAAACCAAAAAAATAAATCAACTTTATTTTAAAAGGGCACAAAACCCCCCCGGGCCTACTTACTTCCCCTTCCGACCCCTTTTCCCCTTCCAAAAACCCCCCCCAATACCACGGGGAAGGAAAAAAAAACTTTTAAAGAAGGGGTTTTTAAACCCAAAACAAGCAAAACCAAAATACTCCCCACCAACCCACCAACCCCAAACCCCCACCCACCCCACCCCCCGCCCCCCCCGGGGCCCATCCCCCCAAAACGGCCCTTTTCCCCCCCCAAAACATCCCCCCACCCCACACATTGCCCCCCCGCCCCCAAAAAAGGACAAACCCCCTAAAAACCACCCAAAAAACAAAAATCCCACCAAAAAACCCATCCCCCCACCCACATACAACCCTAACACACACCCCATCCCCCACCCACACATTTCCCCCCCCACCCCAAAACCCCACCACCCCCCAAAACACATCCCCCGCCCCCATTAAACACCCCAAACCCAAAAACCCCATAAAAATTCCCCAAAATTTACTTTTTCCCCCCCCCCCAACCCCCCCCCCCCCCCTTTCCCCCCCCCAAACCCACCCCCCCCCCCCCAAAAAAAACCCCCACCCCAAACCCCCCCAAACCCCCACAGGGCCCTAACCCACATTCCCCCCACCAAAAAAACAAAATATCCCCACCCGAACCCCAACACAAAATCCCCCCCCCCACACAATATTCCCAACCCAAAATACCCACCCCAAAATTCCCCCAACCCACACCCACATCCCCCACCACATATCCCCCCATCCACCCCAACAAAACATTTCCCCACCCACATACCACCAAAAATCTCCCCCCACAACCCAAAAAAACACAGACACCCTCAGGGGGGAAAAAAAGGGGGGCCAAAAAAAAAAAAAAAGAGGGGAAAATGAAGATTCTATAGACACCAAAAAGGCTTTGTGAACCTAAGATGAAAAGACTGGCCCTTGTTTTAAATACATTCACGGAATGTCCATTCAGGGTGCCCATGAAAGGGTTCGCCATAACAAGTAATAGGAAAATAGGTTAAAAGGCGAAGACCCCCATCCAGGGGGGGGAACTGGATACAGAATTTTTTAATTGTAACATATTGGGGGGGGAGAAAGAGTTTTGTTTAACTGTAAAATTTTGGGAAAGGGAGAAAGAAAATTGTTTAACTGTAACATTTTGGGGAGAGAAAGAGATTTTTTTCCCTGAAACATTTTGGGGGGAGAGAAAGAGCTTGTTTAACTGTAACATACTGGGGAAAAAAGTTTGTTTAATTTGTACCATATGGGGTGAGACAGAGAATGTTTAACTGTACCATTTTGGGGTGGGCAGAGAATTTTTTAACTATACCATATGGGTTAGAGATCGACACCTTTACATTTCCCGTTGTACATTTATACTCTGTATTTTAGCTATTGCATGTACCTATTTCTCACAGTTTTTATATATATATATATATATATTATATATATATATATATATATATATATATATATATATATATATATATATATATATATATATATACATTTTTACATTTACATTGGCACCTTGCCGTCTTGACAGACGATA
Organism: Cepaea nemoralis; assembly: GCA_014155875.1. NCBI lineage: Eukaryota > Metazoa > Mollusca > Gastropoda > Stylommatophora > Helicidae > Cepaea > Cepaea nemoralis. The sequence continues at coordinate 9,987 of JACEFZ010013728.1, forward strand.
ATTTGTGCTTTAAAAAAGGCATAATAACTTTTAACTATGGCGGTAGCGAGTGTGACTGATAAGGCAATTTGCGCTGTAAATGTCCGTTCACAGTGGGTGCATGTGAACACGTGGTCATTTCCACCATCATGCACCATCTTACGTTTCAACCGCTTGGTGTGTGACTTTTCTGCAATAAGTTTCTCCTTTGACTTTATTCCATTTCTGATATTTGCCCTCCATGCAACACGTTCAGCGGCGACTTGCTCCCAATGTGCATTATCAATGCCTGTATCAATCATGTCCCGCTTACACACATCTTTGTATCGTAGTAGAGGCCGACCCTGAGATCTCTTACCCATCTGTAATTCACTAAAAAGATATCCTTTGGTATTCTACCATCATCCATCCTCCTAAGATGTCCTATCCATCTAAGTCTACGAAAACTGAGCATGGAATAAACTGTCACACAACCTGATCTTTCCAATACTTCAGTATTTGTGATTTTGTCTTGCCACTTAATACCAAGAATTCTTCGCAGACACCGCATATGAAAGCTGTTTAAATTGTTCTCTTGGTGTGAGTAAGTTGTCCAGGTTTCACTGCTATAGAGAAGAGTACTAAGGACACATGCTTGATAGACAAGGACTTTTGTTTTTGCAGTAAGCTTCCTGTTCTCCCAGACTCTTTTTCTTAACCTGTTCATTGTTGTTGCTGCCTTACAGATCCGGATGTTGATTTCCTGATCTAGGGATAATGTGCTATTTACCACTGATCCTAGATATGTAAAATGGTCTACTATCTCTAGTTCGGTGTGGTCAATAAAGATTGATGGTACCCCATGTGCACCTTGTGACATAATCTGTGTCTTCTTTTTGCTAATTGTTAAGCCAAATTCAGAACAAGCATTGGAGAATGAAGATAGTATATATATATATTCGACACCGCAAGGTACAAGAGGAACATGATAAGATAAGATGATAATAAGTCTGTATTGTTCTTGAATTGCTTTATCTACTTTCAGAACTTCTTTATTAAGTCTCACATTAGTAACCATTTTCCCCCTCTCTTTAACCTTACTTTTATTTGTCCACATAGTGATACATGATCACTATTACAGTAAGCACATGGCATTGTCTTTACATTAATTAGAACATTTCTGAATCTTTTATTAATAAGTATGTAGTCAATTTGGTTGCATATTTTCTTATCAGGACTTTATCATATGTAAAGTCATCTTTTATGTTGTTTAAACCAGGTGATTCCTGTTATCATATCATTGATATTTGCCCATTCTATAAGTTTCTCTCCTCTTGCATTTCTTGTACCTAACCCAGAATCCCCCACTACATCCTTCATTTTCCCTTTCCTACTTTTGCATTAAAATCTCCGAGTATTATTTTTATTTCTTGTTATCCAATTTGAACCATCGCCATTTCAACTTCATCATAAAAGTGTTGTATTTCTTCATCCCTACTGCTTGTTATTGGTGCGTATACTTGTCCAATATCTCTATCTATTGGTTTGCCTTTCATTTTGACCATAGTAACTCTATCTGAAAAAAGCCAGTAACCATTAATTGATTTGGTTGATTTTTTAAAATCAAATATTAGTCCTACACCTTTTTGTGTGTGTGTTCCCTCCAGAATAAATTTGTGTTTGTCAGCTATAATTTGGCCCGCTCCATTCCATCTCATCTCACTTATGCCTAGTATGTTCATTTTCATGCTATCCATATCTTAGAACATTGTTCAACTTTCCTAGCTCATTTAATGTCCTAGCATTCCATGTTCCTACTCTAAATTTATTTATTTTAGTTAAGATTTTGCCATCAGTAGCTGGATGACGGTCTGGTGTCACCTGTGGCCCATGACTGTCCCTACCGGACGAGGATGTCCTAAGATAGCCATTATCGTCGTTCACTAACTCTGAAATGTGTTTTGCAATGAAGTCTTGGAAGATAATGTGGTGGTTTCCCCTTACCTTCCACATCCACATGGTGGTCTTGTACCTCTGCCCTTGGCAGCCATTTCCGACTGTAAGGAAAAGTAAGTGCCCTGACCTGCTCAGCTGCAGAGTTGTCCACTTATTCCGGTGGATACTCGGTCCCCAGAGCTGTGTTATCCACACCGTAGTGTGTTTCCATCCTCTACAACTGAGATGTGCAGTTGGGATTTTCCCGTCCTAAATTTATGGGAATGCCATGATATTATAATCATGGTGAATTATTGTGAAAGATTTTGCAAGACGATTGACAGAAAGAGTGTCGCTGACAATGTTTGCCTCTCTCCCCACCCAGCCTCCTCCCCAGGTTCATACAGTGTGCTCACCAGAGGATCCATCACATCAGCAACGCAGACTAGACGACTTTGTCAGCATCGTTTGTAATGTTCATACAGTGTGCTCACCAGAGGATCCATCACATCAGCAACACAGACTACGACGACTTTGTCAGCATCGTTTGTAATGTTCATACAGTGCTCTCACCAGAGGATCCATCACATCAGCAACACAGACTTTGTCAGCATCGTTTGTAATGTTCATACAGTGCGCTCACCAGAGGATCCATCACATCAGCAACACAGACTACGAGGACTTTGTCAGCATCGTTTGTAATGTTCATACAGTGTGCTCACCAGAGGATCCATCACATCAGCAACACAGACTTTGTCAGTATCGTTTGTAATGTTCATACAGTGCGCTCACCAGAGGATCCATCACATCAGCAACGCAGACTACGACGACTTTGTCAGCATCGTTTGTAATGCAGGCAACGCCTTCTACCTGACGCCAGGCGGCATCGTCCAGTTCAACGAGCTGCTACAGAGTTTGCGCAGATCCAATTCCTGTCGTAAAAACTTGTGGCAGCGGATTGTCAACGGCCTGGCCAGCGGCACTGTATGATGCTGGCATTCTTAGATGCCCCCCTTTTGGGATTTCCCCTCCCATAGCCCCAATAATTTATGTTTTCTAGTATTTATTGGCAACATTTTGTATGTGTCACATTGTTCTATTGATCATGTATGAGCTGAGGGTCAGGAGACGACACATTTTGTATGCGTCACATTGTTCTATTGATCATGTATGTGCTGGGGTCGGGAGACGACACATTTTGTATGAGTCACATTGTTCTATTAATCATGTATGTGCTGGGGGTCAGGAGACGACACATTTTGTATGAGTCACATTGTTCTATTAATCATGTATGTGCTGAGGGTCAGGAGACGACACATTTTGTATGAGTCACATTGTTCTATTGATCATGTATGTGCTGGGGGTCGGGAGACGACACATTTTGTATGCGTCACATTGTTCTATTGATCATGTATGTGCTGGGGGTCGGGAGACGACACATTTTGTATGAGTCACATTGTTCTATTAATCATGTATGTGCTGAGGGTCGGGAGACGACACATTTTGTATGCGTCACGTTGTTCTAATGATCATGTATGAGCTGAGAGTAGGGAGGTGACACATTTCCATGTTGTTGCCTCTCACTCCAGGCCTCTCCTCCCAACATGCAAATATTCATCACAATTGTTCTCTGTGTAGATGATTCCATTGATCTCTTGAATTGTATCAGTTATTGTATGGAAGAAAACAGCACACAAAGATTTTATCTGGGCATATGTTTGTGTGTTTGTCTCACTTACTGTGTTCTGTGAGTGGCTTCTTTTAAACTTACCATACGTGCCATGATTGCTGGGAGGGGTGGAGGAGGAATGAAGTCAGCAGAATATATCAGTGTGTGTTGTAACCAGTGTGTGTTGTACAAGGACGTCCAATCAATGCATGTTGTACAAAGGTGTCCAGTCACTTTATATATTGTACAAGAATTTCCAGCCAGAAAACAACCTATTTTTTTAATTTCTTTTCTAAGTCTTGATTTTAAGTGAGTAGTTGTGTCGATCACGTTAAAGTGAGCATTTGTGGTTATCACATTAAGTTGAGCATTTGTGTTGATCACATTGTTTGCCCCCCCCCCCCCCCCCCATCACAGGTGCACATGTGAAGTATGCCCATCATATGTTCCTATTCAGACTGCCAGTTCCAGTGTACTCTGTGCCAGGTCATTGGGATGGGACTATATTTAGATGTTGCTTTCAGTGACACATCATTGAGGGCACTTACTCCATTTCTCAGCTGTTTTCTCATGAAGCCTAGTATCAGGTTTTAGTTAAACTGACCCATCTTATCCTTATATTCATCCATCCTCTGATTTATTTCTTATATTCATCCATCCTCTGATTTATTTCTTATATTCATCCATCCTCTAATATATTTGTTATATTCATCCATTCCCTGATCTATTTGTTATATTCATCCATCCTCTAATATATTTGTTATATTCATGCATCCTCTGATCTATTTGTTATATTCATGCATCCTCTGATCTATTTGTTATATTCATCCATCCTCTGATTTATTTGTTATATTCATTCATCCTCTGATCTATTTGTTATATTCTTCCACCCCCTGATTTGTTATCTTGGGCCATGTTATGAACAACTTCAGCTGGTTACAGGAGCAGTCCCCACCGTCTCCTTATATCTGCCAGACCAGAATCGGTGACCTTTACCCTTTGAGCCCTGTTGCACTTGACCTTCAGATATTCTCTACCATAACCTCCTCATTAGGAAAACTGACCACTCTACATTGATCACCTCAGTCTGGGATCTCTTCTAATGAAGAACAATGATCAATGACCTCATTGTTGTAATTTGTCAGCTCCGCAAAATGTCTCATGAAGCAAACAGATTAATCCAACAGTGTGTAAATTTTTTGGAGGGCCCTGGTCCCCATGAAACAAATCAAATCAAAACAAATCAAATTTTTTAGGGTCAAAATTGGGGCCCCCAGGCCCGGGGGCTTTAAAATTCGGCCCTTCCAAAACCCGTCTTTCGTTCATCAAGTAAACAAATTAAGCAAAAGGGGTGTTTTTTTTTCCGGAGCCATAAACCTCATACTTTGGGCCACACACTGTGAGAAAACCAAACCATTTTTTTTACTAAGGGGTTTTGCTAACAGACAGGAAGCCTCTCCTAGGGCTAGAGAAGAGTAGGCGTTAGGCCCTTTCCCTCAATGATGGATAAAGGAGAGGGGGTGACAAAAACCCTCCCCCCCCAACAGGGGGGACCAGAGGGAACAGCCTCAAAACCCGGGGCTAATGCTCCCAGACGGGAGACAGTAGGAAGTACGTGACATCAAGGGTTTTGGATGTTTTTGGGGTCAGGGTTTTTTGTTTCAGTTGTACTTTAATATGTTGTATATCACTGTTTGTTGTTAAGATTCTAGTTTAAGCTGTTGTCTTATCATTGTTTGTTGTGTAGATTATACTGCAGTAGATTGTCCTTCTTTGCCTATGTGTATATGTTGTTTTTCTATTGCTGTTGAGGATGCACTTAAAAAAAACATATTTTCTATCATTGTTTTTGGGTTTTGTTTTTTTTTTTTCTAATTTCTAAGGTTTTAGATTAATTTTTACATATTTTATATCATTGTTGGTTTGTTGTTCTAATTTGTTATGTTGTAGATTCAAATTTTTCTCTTCTTTGGGTGTTGATGTTGAAAATGCCCTTTGTTGGATTTTCCCAATTGGAAAGGGCCAATTCCTTTCCCGCACTTTTGTCCTGTGGTATGTGAGGGAAAAACAATGGATGTCCCGAGGGCTGAGAATTGTCCGTCTGTACGGGGGCCTGTGGTATGTCGGGGACAGGGTTTGTGGATGTCTGAGGAGCTGAAATTGTCCGTCTGTACGGTGGCCTGTGGGAAAGTCCGTGACAGTTAATTTGGAAAGTCTGAGGGCTGAGAATTGGGCAGTCTGGGGACGGGTTTGGCCCGTGGTATTTCAGTGACAGTTAGTGGAAAGTCTAGGAGCTGAGAATTGTCAGTCTGTACGGGGGCCTGTGGGATGTCGTGACATTAGTGGATGTCTGAGGAGCTGAGAATTGGGCCCGTCTGTACGGTGGCCCTGTTTTTATGTCAGTGACAGTTAGTGGATGTCTGAGGAGCTGAGAATTGTCAGTCTGTACGGTGGCCTGTGCAAATATGGGATGGTGAAGGACAGTTGATGGTGGTTATTGGTCATTGATTGTTATTAGTAAAAACAGCTGTTGTAACTGGCATCCTGAGCTTGTTGTGGGGGGTCTCACAGAGACTAGTCACAATTTTTTTTGGTGAAAAAAAACTGTCAATGATTTTTGGGGTTCTCCACTTTTTTTTTTTTCCCTTTTTTGAAAGTCCTTTTTGGGGGGTTTCCTCTTCCTTCATTGTGGGGGAAAAACTTTCCTACTGTGGGGGGGGGCCTCTTCACTGTGGAAAAAACCCTTTCCCTTGTTGGGGAAAAATTTTTTCCCTCTTTATCCCCTTTTTTCCCGTTTTTTCTCTCTCACTGTGGATCCTCTTTTCATTTTTTCCCCCTTTTGGTTTCTAAGGTTTTTTGTGGGGTTCCCATATGATCCCTTTTATTTTGGTTTCTATGTGGGTTCCCATTATGGTCCTTTTATGTGGTTTCCCCCTTTTGGT
>JACEFZ010013729.1:0-33353 GCA_014155875.1 Cepaea nemoralis
CACTGATTCACTCTCAACCTCATCATTTACTCCACGCTCACTCATCCCTTTTCACGCTCACTCATTCACCCCCCTATTTTAAACTCACTCATTCACTCTACCCTTCCCCTCACCTCAAATCATTCACTCTCAGCTCACTCATTCACTCTCACTCATTTACTCTCCCGCTCATCATTTTCTCTCCCGCTCCTCTCACGCTCACCCCATTCACTCTCCCCTCACTCTTCACTCTCCCGCTCCTCTTCACTCTCCCCCCTCACTCTTTTACTCTCCCCCACTCATTACTCTCACCCCTCTTCCCCTCACGCTCCTCATTCACCACACACACAGACACTCTCACTCTTCACTCTCCCGCCACACATTCGCTCTCACGCTCCCATTCCTCTCCCCCTCACTCTTCACTCCACGCTCACTCATTTTACTCTCCGCTCACTCATTCACTCAAACACAGACACTCTCCTCATTCACTCTCCAGCCACACATTCCTCTCACGCTCACCTTCCCCCTCCCCCCTCACTCATTCACCCTCACGCCACCTTCACTCTCCCCTTCACTCTCCCGCTCCTCATTCACTCCACTCATTCACTCTCCCGCTCACCTCATTCACTCTCACCATTCACTCTCCCCCATCATTCACCTCCGCTCCTCTGGATACACGTAACGGAGGACACGGACGATGAACAGTTGACGGGACAAGACAGGAACCAGTTAGAAGGGGACACAGTTAACAGGGGGACACAGTTAGACAGGAGGACAAGTTAGAAGGAGACAAGTTTTACGTAGGATAAGTTGACTAAGCAAACTCGTCAAGGACACATTTAACAGGTAACCAAAAGGGTAACAGTTACGGAAGGACACAGTTTGCAAGCACAGACAGGGTGGGACAGTTAAAAGGAAGACAGACCAGGTGCACAGTTAGCGGAAGGCACATTAACAGGAGGGCACAGTTTGCAGGGGACACAGTTAGCAGGGGGCACAGTTAGAAAGGGGAAAAAGTTTACAGTAGGGTACAGTTAGACATGAGGCAACTTTGTCAGGAGGACACGTTTTACGAAGGACCAGACGGATGGGCACAGTAAGACAGTAGGGCCAGACAGGATGAAACAGTAAGACAGGGGGACCGACAGATGACAAGTTAGACAGGAGGACACAGACAGGATGACACAGTTAGACAGGATGACAACAGTTAGACAGGAGGGACACAGACAGGATGACTCAGCAAGACAGGAGGACACAGACATGATGACACAGTTAGACAGGAGGACACAGTTAGACAGGAGGACACAGACAGGATGACACAGTTAGACAGGAGGCCACAGTTAGACAGGATGACAACAGTTAGACAGGATGACACAGTTAGACAGGAGGACACAGACAGGATGACACAGTTAGACAGGAGGACACAGACAGGATGACACAGTAAGACAGGAGGACACGGACAGGATGACACAGTTAGACAGGAGGACACAGACAGGATGACACAGTTAGACAAGAGGACACAGACAGGAGGACACAGACAGGATGACACAGTAAGACAGGAGGACACGGACAGGATGACACAGTTAGACAGGAGGACACAGACAGGAGGACACAGTTAGACAGGAGGACACAGTTAGACAGGAGGACACAGTTAGACAGGAGGACACAGTTAGAAAGGAGGACAAGTTATACAGTAGGATACAGTTAGACATGAAGGCAAACTTCGTCAGGAGGACACAGTTAGACAGAAGGACACAGACAGGATGACACAGTAAGACAGGAGAACACAGACAGGATGACACAGTTAGACAGGAGGACACAGACAGGATGACACAGTTAGACAGGATGACACAGTTAGACAGGAGGACACAGTTAGACAGGAGGACACAGACATGATGACACAGTTAGACAGGAGGACACAGACAGGATGACACAGTTAGACAGGAGGCCACAGTTAGACAGGATGACACAATTAGACAGGATGACACAGTTAGACAGGAGGACACAGACAGGATGACACAGTTAGACAGGAGGACACAGACAGGATGACACAGTAAGACAGGAGGACACGGACAGGATGACACAGTTAGACAGGAGGACACAGACAGGATGACACAGTTAGACAAGAGGACACAGACAGGAGGACACAGACAGGATGACACAGTTAGACAGGAGAACACAGACAGGATGACACAGTTAGACAGGAGGACACAGACAGGATGACACAGTTAGACAGGAGGACACAGACAGGATGACACAGTTAGACAAGAGGACACAGACAGGAGGACACAGACAGGATGACACAGTTAGACAGGAGAACACAGACAGGATGACACAAGTTAGACATGAGGACACAGACAGGATGACACAGTTAGACAGGATGACACAGTTAGACAGGAGGACACAGTTAGACAGGAGGACAACAGACAGGATGACACCAGTTAGACAGGATGACACAGTTAGGACAGGAGACACAGACAGGATGACTCAGCAAGACAGGAGGACACAGTTAGACAGGAGGACACAGACAGGATGACACAGTAAGACAGGAGGACACGGACAGGATGACACAGTTAGACAGGAGGACACAGACAGGATGACACAGTTAGACAAGAGGACACAGACAGGAGGACACAAATCAAATCAAATCAACTTTATTAGGGTCACAAATTGGGCGCGCAGGCCCGTCTTACATTCGGCCCTTCCAATCACTCGTCTTTCGTTCATCAAGAGCATTATACATTTACATAGGAAGAAAAATAAACATTGTGAAATGAATGTTGTAAACATAAACAAGGCTAAACATGAAGAAAAATGTGTACATAAAAAGTATGTGACGTAAAAGTAGTGATGCCAGCTGTAACAGTATTGGGATCTAGTGGGAAACCCAGATACAGCACGATTGAGCATTGAGACTGAAAGGGGGGGGGGGGGGGGGAGATGCTCAATCGTGACGTATTGGGTTGGGATGGGCAGTTAGAACCCAGCTTGAGTAGCGAATGGAGGTGTACATCGAAGCTTTGTTAAGTTAAGCCAATAAACGTTTTATCAACAACCAAACGACCGGCCTTCGTCTTATATCACACTGTTATAAAGAGGCGAAATGGAGCCACTTGACCAGGGATGCGAACCTGAGGATGAGAAAGACAAAACAATGCAAAGTCGGAGTTGAATAACGTCGCGGAAGATTCAAGAAGTAAATAAAACAAACAAAATACTAGCGGCACGTAAAAGAACAATTATTGACCTGATAACAGCCGCACAAAAGATGGCCAGCAAGTTATAAGACGAGATAGTAATAATATCTGAAATACAGAGGCCAAAAGCTCACCCAGGAGTGGTCCTTTGTAAGTCTTTTTTAAGACTTCAGATAACGGTTAGTAGTAATCAGAAGTTTGTTATACCAGCCGTTTTGCAGAGGTCACGGTGAAGAAAGTTTGACTGTTAGCAAGAGCCATCAAAGCCGCTGCCTTACATCGTGTTGATTGACCAGGAGTGATCCTGTCCTGAAGTTTGGGCAAACCAGCAATTTAAGTTGCTCAAAGTTAAGAGAGCTAATAAGGAGTTGTCAGGACAGCATGATCGTTGATCGGGCCATAAGTTTTTAAGGACACGCAATTATCGCTAGGCCTTGGCTGATCCTGATCCTTTTTTGGGCCTTGTAATTCCTATGACCCAAACACACCTGATCCATCCTTGGGCCACGTTAATCCTATGACCCATTCCAAACGACGTTGAAGTACCCACCTGAGAATCAAGGAAGGGACCCAACCAGGGGTTGAAGATTTTCCGGCAGCCCATGAGATTGTGACCCGACCATGGGTTGAAGGAATTTCTGGCAGCCCATGAGAAGGACGAAAACACTGAGATACCACTTATCTGAACTCCACACCTGAATTCTGAGACTAAGTTTCACCTAATGCGGGATCTGGTTGGTTGAACTGAACTGAAGGTAACAGAGTAATTTAGAAATAGACTCAGAGTTGTATATTTCGAGGTCCTCCCGTGAGGTTCCGAATTTCTTAATTAGAGTGGAGTACAGAACATTATCTACAAGGAACCTTCTGATTGCCACGGGTTTGAGTTTTTCTCGAGGACAGGGTTCATTCTTCATATGCTCAGGACAGGACATCGTTGGTACTTCTTCTGATTAATATAATATCTTACAATATTATAACCAACTGAATTGTGCTGGTTGGGATTGGAAATTATAATTGTGGGGATTGGTTGCTTGCTTGTTTTAGTATTTTTTTTCAGCATAGCGGAACAGGATACCTTAGGGAATATTTCAGCAGAGCAGATTCATCACGACACAGTTGAGAATTATTTCGGCTGAGATAGCAATAAAGAGTAAAAATGTACCTGAGCAGAGACTTAGGACGCGTGACCACATGGTTAGGAGAGTTAAAAAGGAGGCAGTCAGCGAGGTAGAATGTTTTGTACACTGGTTACAGAGTAATGTAAGAGGAGGTAATGAGATAAAAAGGAACAACAAGAATAACCAAGGACAGCCACTGGTTAATGAAAATAGAGGGCAGTATAGAAGTATTTATGAAAATCCAAAGATGACTAAGGTCAAGAGCTGGTATAATGATCAGAGATACAGAAATGGACATGAGAAAGACTGTTATAGGAGTTGGCCATCTATACTGTAAGCACTAGGAAAAAACGTGACGAATGGTTTAAAAAAAGACAAAGACAATATCTAAACTCAGGTGTAAGAGACAGAGTTGAACCTGTAAATAAAACACAAAAAAATCCTAAAATGCTTGCGAATGTTACAAATGGACAGGAAAAGAAGACGACGGTGTTAGTAAAGAAAAGAAATAGAGAGACGCAGGACACAAGCAAGAAATACGATAGAAAGTAGTACGCAGACTCAGGTACAATCAGTCAGCAAGATAACAAAGGGAACTCAAACGGATGTAATAGAGGACTCAGTCAAAACCAACTCATTTGACTAAGAGAGACCAAGCTTGAAGTTGGGAAAGATGGACAGACAAGGACCAAGGACGAAGGAAGTCATGAAGAAAAGTGTTAGTATGGTTGTAAATAGAGCTAGTACCATGTCAACTTCTTCAGCTATAGACAAGAAACTAATTCCCAAATGGTGTAGGAATATTAGCTGTCAGAGTTCAAGCTACGGAGAAGATATTCCCACAGCTGAATACTATAGTGATGCTGAGTCAGATATTATTACAGATGATTCGGAAAAGGAGAGTGTTACACTACGGGCAGGTCCTGAATCGAGGCGTGATGTTCCATCATATGGAGTAGTTGCTAGTAGACAGACGGACAGAGTTTTAGGTAGTGACTCTTTGAAACAAAATACTGGTTTGTGTGACAAGACAGTAGGAAAGCCTAAGGGACGAAGACCGAGGAAGAGAAAGAAAGTCAGACGTTTTAGGGACGACAATAGGAATAGAGCCGACGTGTTTGCAGTAAACTATAGTGACTCTGATGTGGGAACTATTATTAGTGTGTCATCTGAGGACGAGATGGGAGGTACAAACGTTACGTAAGGTACACAGAAAACAGTGAACAGACTAACGTAAATAAGAAATTTAAGAAGAAGAATAGTGGTAGACAGTTAGCGGAAATTTATTCAACAACAGAAAGTGACTTAAGTAAAATAGAAGATCTTAGGACCTTAAGACCTGAGTACTTTAGTAACTTGACAACAGATAGTGAAGATGACATTATAAGTGAAAGACGAGTTAATGTATTGAGAGACAGTGAAGTGTTCAACTTGGACACACTATATGACTAAAATAGAGTAGATACAGCATAGAATTAGTAGAGGGTGAGAGATAAAATAGTATTAGAAATAGTTTGACTCAGAGCTATGACGTGATGTCCAAGATAGTTTTGTTTGTTGGTTTGAGAAGAAATAGTATTGTTGATAGGTGAACCGAGACTGACTGGTAAGAGATATAGTACTGAATATCCTGTGTGTAAAGTAGACAGTTGAATGTGACAGTTAAGACTGTAGTAGTTGTGTGTGAAGAAGTATAGAAGGATAGTTACGAGATTAGGGATCTGTTGGAATGAGGTTTGTTTTGAAGAGATAGTAGATAGTGCTGTGAAAACAATATAACTTGCGAGATTGTCATGTATAGGGTCTGACCTTCGTATAGAAGTAGAGATATAAGAGGGCAGTGAATTGAGAGAGTCCTCTGGAATAATTCGTCTAGTTGTGCGGTGTTCGTATGGGAGTATAACTATAGTCGAACAGTTGTTCGTCGTAAGGAAGGTGTGATGACGTCCCCTAGGTGAAAATACATAGATAAAATATAAGAGTGACGTTAACATGTCTTGTGTCAATGTGTTTTGAGGAGATCAATACGTGTTTGATATGTGGTGAATGATTGATGGAATGTTGAGGTGGCGTCTAAAGAGCTTTTTGTAGTAATAGAAGAGACATGTTAGATTGTCGTGATGCAAAAGTAGTCGTGAGATGAGAGCGAGGTTGTGTATCATTGTCCGTGTGAATATGAGAAGAGTGATTGATAAGTCCAGAGAATTGAACAGCCTGGTTACACCTGTTGTCAATATCATTTGTTTCGTTTCGTTTAGCTGAATTGTTGTTGTTCTTCTTAGCTATAGTCGTCGCCTCTGTTTTGTTTGTGCTAAACTGTGATGTCTTTTGTTTGAAATGTGTGATCTTGGAAGGAAATTATAGAAGTCGTATGACAGAGAGTTAATATTCTGACTGACAATTCACAAAACATCTTTAGTATTTTTGACAGGAACATGCCGAAGCAGGAGTGACTAATACGGAGATGTGAGAAAAATGAGGTCCGTTGTCAGTTATCAGGACATGAGTTGCTGTTCCGAAAGAATCCTGATAAATAGGAGTGAAAGATACGAAGGTAAACAAGGTGAGGTAAATGAAAATTAGAAAGGGGTTTTCGACTGGTTTGACTGTCGTCACGATGTGAAAAGGATAGGAGAGAATTGAGGTAATGGTGCTGAGATACAGAAAAGTACTGATGCAAAAGAATGAAATATTAATTGCGTCGGATAGATGAGAAACTTAAAAGTTGAATTAGTTGTCAGGACAGGAAGTAGATGTGTTGGTGAGAGGTCTATACTAGATAGACAAAGTTTTGTTGGACGTAGGAGGATGAAGATACTGTAGTTAACAGTAGTGATTAAGAAGTTTGGTACAAAGCCAAGGGAAACAATTAGTGTATCGAGCCACAGGTACAGTTTATATTGACAGCTGGTACGTTGAGATGACATTGGAATAATCCCCACATAATAGAATAAATGTGTCGACCTGTAGTTTACAGTGCTGGATTAAGAGGATATTTTGGATGTGATGAAGTATTAGGAGTGAGGCTGGAACAGGATAGAAAATTGTGAGGGAGATAATCAATGTTGGACTTCCAGAAAAAGGAATGGTCAGTTGTTGAGTAGTGATTTTGCTTGGAGGGGAACAAGTATGGTTCCGCATTATGATGGTCTGTAGATAACAGATAGATATTTGTATATATGTATATACGTATTTTGGCATTAATGCTTGGTATTGAATTGTTTTGACTTGGCTAAATAGATAGGTGTTACATTGGTTAGCAAAGGAGACCAATGCTGCTGGGTCACTTTACGTGGTTAATTCTAAGAGAATTATATTTTTTTTTTTGAAAACCTTCCCTTTAGTGAGAAGACAGTTGTATTTATTGTAATTGAGCTTACAATGCCTCATATATATAAAGTTAATTTTGCTTGATTTGGTCCTGTAAAATTGATTGTAATTATTTTAGAGTAGGGATATTGTGTCCTTAGACTTTCATGTGTAAACTACTGGTCCGTAAAAGAGACCAGTAGTAGTAGAAAAAAAAATAGATTAGGATGTATGTTGTATTATTTTAATCATCGTCACCATCATCATCACTATCATCATCATACTTTTAGTTGAATTGCGGGGAAACATAAATGAATGTTACAAAAATTTGGGGGGATTTGATGTCCTGTTGTGATTTTATTTCACTGTTTTGTGTGTTAAATAGTAATTAATTAAGTTATGTTTAAATTATAGGGTTTTTGTCGAGAATAAAGACAATACAGGGGGCTGTAATTAGGACCCTTCGTTCAGAAAGTTATAATAAACTACTGTGAGCTAATAGAGAGACACATTCTCTTTGTGAAGAATAACTTCATGGGTGTATATTACTGGGATAATCAGCATAGTGAGGTTGATGGGCTTATGAAGAAGTGGAAACATATACCGGGGATGGTTATGGGAAAGGTAAGAGATACACTAAATATGGGATTAGAAACCACATGGGAGAAGAAAAGATTAATGAATATATTCAGTGGGGTAAAGCTGAGAAAAGTTTTGAACATAGTTTCCGGGGGTTCAGAAGAACCATGATATACACGAGATTGCGGGGTTATAGAAGAATAAGAAAATTACCCCAGACAAAGAGTAAACATGAATTGGATCCATGTTTGACTAAACACTGTGGATAACAGTACAATAATAAAAGGGTGTTAGGGTGTAAATGAGAAATGAACATTGGGGAGACATAAGGACATGGAGTGTTTGTGGGTCCGTAATAAAGGGACTGAGATAAAGTTGATTACAAGCAGTCACAGACATGAGTAGTTATTTTTGCGGCTGTAGATTACGGCATGAATTATGAATTGAGATTTTAGAAAGACATGGGGTTACATGGCCTGGGCAGGATGCAAATGTTTATAAGTGGGTCAGATTACAATGTTGTTTTTGATGATTAAGATTTCAAGGTTACTAGGTTGCTGTTGATAACGGCATAAGTAGATATGCCCATAAGAAATGGACATTAAGAGAGAACCTGAGGTGTTGGAGAAGATTAGTTATACGAGGTGATGAGGTTATGTGAGGTGTTGTGTTGGAGGAGGTATTAAGGGGTAATAGACCTTTTTAATTGTGTCTTCGGGATGTGTTTTATGGTTGAGGGTAGGTAGTGTCTGTTATATAGACACTTAGAAGTGAAGATTATTTTTGGATGATGGTTGGTATTTGATGCTGTAGATAGCAGCGTAAACTGTTACCATAATGAGTGGTACTGGGGGAGATATAATGATTTAGAATTTATTGCATAAATTCTCAAAGAACAAAGGGGTGTAAAGGGGTGTGTGGTTTAGGTGAATGTTGTTTTTCGAAAGTCTATTTCTTCTTTTAAATTCCGGTGGCCACCGATTCTTTATCTTCCTATCGTATGAAAGTGATTTCAGGTTTGTAGTATTGGTGGTAAGAATAAGGAGTTGGTATCAGCGTTTGAAGTGGAAAGCGGATTGCTTATTGAAGTGGAGAAGGAGTATTTAAGAAAACGTGTTATGGTGTTATGATGTATTATAAAGTGAATTTGAAATGTTATATGTAAATATGTTATGTTTGGTTGAAGGACCAAGAACGAAGAAGAAGTGGGTTGATTATATAATGTTGGGGAAATAAAAAGGAAAGAAGGACTGGTTGGATTAACCGTGGTATTATATAAATAAAAGGCGAAGAAGAAGTATATGGGGAGGTTGTAGGCAGACCATATCACTGGGAGAAGAGTAAAAGATGTATTGTTTACTCAAACTTGGTTTTAGCGAAGGTTAGAAGACAAAGAGGGAATGGAGTATGGGGATTTAGAGTAAAGATTTTTCCTTTATAAGGAAAATTCTTTATTAAACATGGGGAGGTGTAACAGTATTGGGATCTAGTGGGAAACCCAGATACAGCACGATTGAGCATTGAGACTGAAAGGGGGGGGGGGAGATGCTCAATCGTGACGTATTGGGTTGGGATGGGCAGTTAGAACCCAGCTTGAGTAGCGAATGGAGGTGTACATCGAAGCTTTGTTAAGTTAAGCCAATAAACGTTTTATCAACAACCAAACGACCGGCCTTCGTCTTATATCACACTGTTATACAGCGCGTCCCACACACACACACACACACACACACACCACACACACTCTCTCTCTCTCTCTCTTTCATTCACTCTCACTCATTCACTCACACACACACACTCTCACTCATTCACTCTCCCGCTCACTCATTCACTCTCCCGTTCACTCATTCACTCTCCCGCTCACTCATTCACTCTCCCGCTCACTCATTCACTCTCCCGCTCACTCATTCACTCTCCCGCTCACTCATTCACTCTCACGCTCACTCATTCTGTCTCTCTCCCGCTCACTCATTCACTCTCCCGCTCACTCATTCACTCTCCCGCTCACTCATTCACTCTCCCGCTCACTCATTCACTCTCCCGTTCAATCATTCACTCTCCCGCTCACTCATTCACTCTCACTCATTCACTCTCACGCTCACTCATTCACTGTCCCGCTCACTCATTCACTCTGCCGCTCACTCATTCACTCTCACGCTCACTCATTCACTCTCACGCTAACTCATTCACTGTCCCGCTCAATCATTCACTCTGCCGCTCACTCATTCACTCTCACACTCACTCATTCCTTCTCACGCTCACTCATTCACTCTCACTCATTCACTCTCATGCTCACTCAATCACTCTCACGCTCACTCATTCACTCTCACGCTCACTCATTCACTCTCACGCTCACTCATTCACTCTCCCGCTCAATCATTCACTCTCCCACTCACTCATTCACTCTCCCGCTCACCCATTCACTCTTCCGCTCACTCATTCACTCTCCCGCAAACTCATTCACTCTCCCGCTCACTCATTCACTCTCACGCTCACTCATTCACTCTCACGCTCACTCATTCACTCTCACTCATTCACTCACACTCATTCACTCCCACACACAGACACTCTCATTCATTCACTCTCCAGCTCACTCATTCGCTCTCACGCTCACTCATTCACTCTCCCGCTCAATCATTCACTCTCCCGCTCACTGATTCACTCTCACGCTCACTCATTCACTCTCACGCTCACTCATTCCTTCTCACGCTCACTCATTCACTCTCACTCATTCACTCTCACTCATTCACTCTCACTCATTCACTCTCACGCTCACTCATTCACTCTCACGCTCACTCATTCACTCTCACTCATTCACTCTCACTCATTCACTCTCCCGCTCAATCATTTACTCTCCCGCTCACTCTCACGCTCACTCATTCACTCTGACGCTCACTCATTCACTCTCCCGCTCACTCATTCACTCTCCCGCTCACTCATTCACTCTCCCGCTCACTCATTCACTCTCACGCTCACTCATTCACTCTCACGCTCACTCATTCACTCACACACACAGACACTCTCACTCATTCACTCTCCCGCTCACACATTCGCTCTCACGCTCACTCATTCACTCTCCCGCTCACTCATTCACCCTCACGCTCACTCATTCACTCTCACTCATTCACTCTCCCGCTCACTCATTCACTCTCACTCATTCACTCTCCCGCTCACTCATTCACTCTCACTCATTCACTCTCCCGCTCACTCATTCACTCTCACGCTCACTCATGGATGACACAGTAAGACAGGAGGACACGGACAGGATGACACAGTTAGACAGGAGGACACAGACAGGAGGACACAGTTAGACAGGAGGACACAGTTAGACAGGAGGACACAGTTAGACAGGAGGACACAGTTAGAAAGGAGGACAAGTTATACAGTAGGATACAGTTAGACATGAAGGCAAACTTCGTCAGGAGGACACATTTAGACAGGTAGACACAGACAGGATGACACAGTTAGCGAGAAGGACACAGTTAGACAGTAGGACACAGACAGGATGGCACAGTTAGACAGGAAGACAGACACAGGATGACACAGTTAGCGAGAAGGACACAGTTAGACAGGAGGACACAGTTAGACAGGAGGACACAGTTAGACAGGAGGACACAGTTAGAAAGGAGGACAAGTTATACAGTAGGATACAGTTAGACATGAAGGCAAACTTCGTCAGGAGGACACAGTTAGACAGAAGGACACAGACAGGATGACACAGTAAGACAGTAGGACACAGACAGGATGACACAGTAAGACAGGAGGACACAGACAGGATGACACAGTTAGACAGGAGGACACAGACAGGATGACACAGTTAGACAGGAGGACACAGACAGGATGACTCAGCAAGACAGGAGGACACAGACATGATGACACAGTTAGACAGGAGGACACAGACAGGATGACACAGTAAGACAGGAGGACACGGACAGGATGGCACAGTTAGACAGGAGGACACAGACAGGATGTTACAGTTAGACAAGAGGACACAGACAGGAGGACACAGACAGGATGACACAGTAAGACAGGAGGACACGGACAGGATGACACAGTTAGACAGGAGGACACAGACAGGAGGACACAGTTAGACAGGAGGACACAGTTAGACAGGAGGACACAGTTAGACAGGAGGACACAGTTAGAAAGGAGGACACTGTTAGACAGGAGGACACAGACAGGATGACACAGTTAGACAGGAGGACACAGACAGGATGACACAGTTAGACAGGAGGACACAGTTAGACAGGAGGACACAGTTAGACAGGAGGACACAGACAGGATGACACAGTTAGACAGGATGACACAGTTAGACAGGAGGACACAGACAGGATGACTCAGCAAGACAGGAGGACACAGACATGATGACACAGTTAGACAGGAGGACACAGTTAGACAGGAGGACACAGACAGGATGACACAGTTAGACAGGAGGCCACAGTTAGACAGGATGACACAGTTAGACAGGATGACACAGTTAGACAGGAGGACACAGACAGGATGACACAGTTAGACAGGAGGACACAGACAGGATGACACAGTAAGACAGGAGGACACGGACAGGATGACACAGTTAGACAGGAGGACACAGACAGGATGACACAGTTAGACAAGAGGACACAGACAGGAGGACACAGACAGGATGACACAGTTAGACAGGAGAACACAGACAGGATGACACAGTTAGACATGAGGACACAGACAGGATGACACAGTTAGACAGGATGACACAGTTAGACAGGAGGACACAGTTAGACAGGAGGACACAGACAGGATGACACAGTTAGACAGGATGACACAGTTAGACAGGAGGACACAGACAGGATGACTCAGCAAGACAGGAGGACACAGTTAGACAGGAGGACACAGACAGGATGACACAGTAAGACAGGAGGACACGGACAGGATGACACAGTTAGACAGGAGGACACAGACAGGATGACACAGTTAGACAAGAGGACACAGACAGGAGGACACAAATCAAATCAAATCAACTTTATTAGGGTCACAAATTGGGCGCGCAGGCCCGTCTTACATTCGGCCCTTCCAATCACTCGTCTTTCGTTCATCAAGAGCATTATACATTTACATAGGAAGAAAAATAAACATTGTGAAATGAATGTTGTAAACATAAACAAGGCTAAACATGAAGAAAAATGTGTACATAAAAAGTATGTGACGTAAAAGTAGTGATGCCAGCGCGTCCCACACACACACACACACACACACCACACACACACTCTCTCTCTCTCTCTCTTTCATTCACTCTCACTCTCACTCATTCACTCACACACACACACTCTCACTCATTCACTCTCCCGCTCACTCATTCACTCTCCCGTTCACTCATTCACTCTCCCGCTCACTCATTCACTCTCCCGCTCACTCATTCACTCTCCCGCTCACTCATTCACTCTCCCGCTCACTCATTCACTCTCACGCTCACTCATTCTGTCTCTCCCGCTCACTCATTCACTCTCCCGCTCACTCATTCACTCTCCCGCTCACTCATTCACTCTCCCGCTCACTCATTCACTCTCCCGTTCAATCATTCACTCTCCCGCTCACTCATTCACTCTCACTCATTCACTCTCACGCTCACTCATTCACTGTCCCGCTCACTCATTCACTCTGCCGCTCACTCATTCACTCTCACGCTCACTCATTCACTCTCACGCTAACTCATTCACTGTCCCGCTCAATCATTCACTCTGCCGCTCACTCATTCACTCTCACACTCACCTCATTCCTTCTCACGCTCACTCATTCACTCTCACTCATTAACTCTCATGCTCACTCAATCACTCTCACGCTCACTCATTCACTCTCACGCTCACTCATTCACTCTCACGCTCACTCATTCACTCTCCCGCTCAATCATTCACTCTCCCACTCACTCATTCACTCTCCCGCTCACCCATTCACTCTTCCGCTCACTCATTCACTCTCCCGCAAACTCATTCACTCTCCCGCTCACTCATTCACTCTCACGCTCACTCATTCACTCTCACGCTCACTCATTCACTCTCACTCATTCACTCACACTCATTCACTCCCACACACAGACACTCTCATTCATTCACTCTCCAGCTCACTCATTCGCTCTCACGCTCACTCATTCACTCTCCCGCTCACTCATTCACCCTCACGCTCACTCATTCACTCTCACGCTCACTCATTCACTCTCCCGCTCATTCATTCACGCTCACTCATTCACTCTCCCACTCACTCATTCACTCTCCCGCTCACTCATTCACTCTTACGCTCACTCATTCACTCTCACGCTCACTCATTCACTCTCCCGCTCAATCATTCACTCTCCCACTCACTCATTCACTCTCCCGCTCACCCATTCACTCTTCCGCTCACTCATTCACTCTCCCGCAAACTCATTCACTCTCCCGCTCACTCATTCACTCTCACGCTCACTCATTCACTCTCACGCTCACTCATTCACTCTCACTCATTCACTCACACTCATTCACTCCCACACACAGACACTCTCATTCATTCACTCTCCAGCTCACTCATTCGCTCTCACGCTCACTCATTCACTCTCCCGCTCACTCATTCACCCTCACGCTCACTCATTCACTCTCACGCTCACTCATTCACTCTCCCGCTCATTCATTCACGCTCACTCATTCACTCTCCCACTCACTCATTCACTCTCCCGCTCACTCATTCACTCTTACGCTCACTCATTCATTCTCCCGCTCACTCATTCACTCTCCCGCTCACTCATTCACTCTCCCGCTCACTCATTCACTCTCACGCTAACTCATTCACTGTCCCGCTCAATCATTCACTCTGCCGCTCACTCATTCACTCTCACACTCACTCATTTACTCTCACGCTCACTCATTCACTCTCACGCTCAATCATTCACTCTCACGCTCAATCATTCACTCTCCCGCTCACTGATTCACTCTCACGCTCACTCATTCACTCTCACGCTCATCATTCCTTCTCACGCTCACTCTTCACTCTCACTCATTCACTCTCACTCATTCACTCTCACTCATTCACTCTCCGCTCACTCATTCACTCTCGCGCTCACTCATTCACTCTCACTCATTCACTCTCACTCATTCACTTCCCGCTCATCATTTACTCTCCCGCTCACTCTCACGCTCACTCATTCACTCTCCCGCTCACTCATTCACTCTCCCGCTCACTCATTCACTCTCCCGCTCACTCATTCACTTCCCCGCTCACTCATTCACTCTCACGCTCACTCATTCACTCTCACGCTCACTCATTCCTCACACACACAGACCTCTCACTCATTCACTCTCCCGCTCACACATTCGCTCTCACGCTCACTCATTCACTCTCCCGCTCACTCATTTACCCTCACGCTCACTCATTCACTCTCACCTCATTTACTCTCCCGCTCACCATTCACTCTCACTCATTCACTCTCCCGCCACTCATTCACTCTCACTCACACTCTCCCGCTCACTCATTCACTCTCACGCTCATCATGGATGACCAGTAAAACAGGAGGACACGGACAGGATGACACAGTTAGCAGGAGGACACAGACAGGAGGACACAGTTAGACAGGGACACAGTTAGACAGGAGCACAGTTAACAGGGGGACACAGTTAGAAAAGGGGGACAAATTATCAGTAGGATACAGTTAGACATGAGCAACTTCTCAGGAGGACACAATTTAGACAGGGAGACACAGACAGGATGACACAGTTAGCGAGAAGGACACAGTTAGACAGTAGGACACAGAAAGGGTGCACAGTTAGACAGGAAGACAGACACAGGATGACACAGTTAGCGAGAAGGACACAGTTAGACGGAGGACACGTTAGACAGGAGGACCAGTTAGACAGGAGGACACAGTTAGAAAGGAGGACAATTATACAGTAGGATACAGTTAGACATGGGGAAATTTGTCGGGGACACGGTTTGACAGAAGGACACGACAGGATGACACAGTAAGACAGTAGGCCAGACAGGTTACACAGTAAGACGGGGGACACAGACAGGATGACACAGTTAGACAGGAGGACACAGACAGGATGACACAGTTAGACAGGTGACACAGTTAGACAGGAGGGCCAGACAGATACTCACAAAGGAGGACACAGGAAATGATGACCAGTTTAGACAGGAGGACACAGTTAGACAGGGGGACACAGACAGGATGACACAGTAGACAGGAGGCCCAGTTAGAAGGAAAACACAGTTAGACAGGGGAAAACAGTTAGACAGGAGGACACAGACAGGATGACACAGTTAGACAGGAGGACACAGACAGGATGACACAGTAACAGGAGGCACGGACAGGATGACACAGTTAGACAGGAGGACACAGACAGGATGACAGTTAGACAAGAGGACAAGACAGGAGGACACAGACAGGATGACACAGTAAGACAGGAGGACCGACAGGGTGACACAGTTTAAAAGGGGGACACAGACAGGAGGACACAGTTGGGGAGCACAGTTAGACAGGAGGGCACAGTTAGACAGGAGGACCAGTTTTGAAAGAGCAATTTTACATTAGGAACTTAGACATGAGGCAAACTTCGTCAGGAGGGCACAGTTCGCAGAAGGACACAGACAGGATGACACAGTAAAACAGGAGAACACAGACAGGATGACACAGTAGACAGGGACACAGACAGGATGACCAGTTGACAGATGACACAGTTAGACAGGAGGACACAGTTAGACAGGAGGACACAGACATGATGACACAGTTAGCGAGGACACAGACAGGATGACACAGTTAGACAGGAGGCCACAGTTAGACAGGATGACACAATTAGACGGGTGACACAGTTTGACAGGGGGACAAGAAAGGATGACACAGTTAGACAGGAGCACAGACAGGATGACACAGTAAGACAGGAGGACACGGACAGGATGACACATTTGACAGGAGGACACGAAAGGATGACACAGTTAGACAAGAGGCCAGACAGGAGACACAGACAGGATGACACAGTGACAGGGGAACCAGACAGGATGACACAGTTAGACATGAGGACACAGACGGATGACACAGTTAGACAGGAGGACACAGACAGGTGACACAGTTAGACAAGAGGACACAGACAGGGAAAACAGACAGGATGACACAGTTAGAAGGAGAACACAGACAGGAGACACAGTTAGACATGAGGACACAGACAGGAGACCAGTTAAAAGGATGACACAGTTAGACAGGAGGACACAGTTAGCAGGAGGACACAGACAGGATGACAAGTTAGACAAAACAAGTTGACAGGGGGACACAGACAGGATGACTCAGCAGACAGGAGGACACAGTTAGACAGGAGGACACAGACAGATGACACGTAAAAGGAGGACACGGACGGATGACACTTGACAGGAGGACAGACAGGATACCAGTTAGACAAGAGGACACAGACAGGAGGACACAAATAAAAACAATCAACTTATTAGGGTCACAAATTGGGCGCGCAGGCCCGTCTTACATTCGGCCCTTCCACCTCGTCTTTTCGTTCCAAAGAGCATTATACATTCCGGAAAAAAATGAACATTGTGAAAAAAATGTTGTAAACATAAACAGCTAAACTGAAGAAAAAAAGTGTACATAAAAAGTATGTGACGTAAAATAGTGATGCCAGCGCGTCCCACACACACACAAACCCCAACCACACACACTCTCTCTCTCTCTCTTTCATTCACTCTCACTCTCCCTCATTCACTCACACACACACACTCTCACTCATTCACTCTCCCGCTACTCATTCACTCTCCCGTTCACTCATTCACTCTCCCGCTCACTCATTCCCCTCCCGCTCACTCATTCACTCTCCCGCTCACTCATTCACTCTCCCGCTCATCATTCACTCTCACGCTCACTCATTCTGTCTCTCCCGCTCACTCATCCCCTCTCCCCCTCACTCATTCACTCTCCCGCTCACCATTCCTCTCCCCCTCACCTCATTCACCTCCCGTTCAATCATTCCCCTCTCCCGCTCACTCATTCACTCTCACTCATTCACTCTCACGCTCACTCATTCACTGCCCGCTCACTCTTCACTCTCCCTCACTCATTCACTCTCACGCTCACTCATTCACTCTCACCTAACTCATTCACTGTCCCGCTCAATCATTCACTCTGCCGCTCACTCTTCACTCTCAAACTCACTCATTCCTTCTCACGCTCACTCATTCACTCTCACTCATTAACTCTCATGCTCACTCAATCACTCTCACGCTCACTCATTCACTCTCACGCTCACTCATTCACTCTCACGCTCACTCATTCACTCTCCCGCTCAATCATTCACTCTCCCACTCACTCATTCACTCTCCCGCTCACCCATTCACTCTTCCGCTCACTCATTCACTCTCCCGCAAACTCATTCACTCTCCCGCTCACTCATTCACTCTCACGCTCACTCATTCACTCTCTACGCTCACTCATTCACTCTCACTCATTCACTCACACTCATTCACTCCCACACACAGACACTCTCATTCATTCACTCTCCAGCTCACTCATTCGCTCTCACGCTCACATCATTCACTCTCCCGTTCACTCATTTCACCCTCACGCTCACTCATTCACTCTCACGCTCACTCATTCACTCTCCCGCTCATTCATTTACCCTCACTCATTCACCCCCCCATCACTCTTCACTCTCCCGCTCACTCATTCACTCTTACGCTCACCCTCATTCACTCTCACGCTCACTCATTCAC
The DNA here is from genome assembly GCA_014155875.1 of Cepaea nemoralis. Classification (NCBI taxonomy): domain Eukaryota; kingdom Metazoa; phylum Mollusca; class Gastropoda; order Stylommatophora; family Helicidae; genus Cepaea; species Cepaea nemoralis. The sequence goes on from JACEFZ010013729.1 coordinate 18,887, forward strand.
TCACCCGCTCACTCATTCATTCTCCCGCTCACTCATTCACTGCTCCCGCTCACTCATTCACTCTCCCGCTCACATCATTCACTCTCACGCTAACTCATTCACTGTCCCGCTCAATCATTCACTCTGGCCCCTCACTCATTCAAATCTCACACTCACTCATTTACTCTCACGCCACCTCATTCACTCTCACGCTCAATCATTCACCTCCCCACGCTCAATTTATTCACTCTCCGCTCACTGATTCAAATCTCAGCTCCTCTTCACTCTCACGCTCACTCATTCCTTCTCACGATCCACTCATTCACTCTCACTCATTCACTCTCACTCATTTACTCTCACTCATTCACTCTCACGCTCACTCATTCACTTTTCACGCTCACTCATTCACTCTCACTCCCTTTTACTCTCACTCATTCACTCTCCCCCTCCAAACTTTAAATCTCCCGCCCCTATCTCACGCTCACTCATTTTCCCCTCCCGCTCACTCATTCACTCTCCCGCTCACTCATTCACTCTCCCGCTCACTCATTCACCCCCGCCACTCGATTCACTCTCACGCTCCTCATTTACCCCTCACGCTTTACTCATTTTACTTTTACACACACAGAAAACTCTCACTCATTCACTTTTCCCGCTCACACATTCGCTCTCACGCTCCTCATTCCCCCTCCCGCTCACTTTATTCACCCTCACGCTCCTCATTCACTCTCACTCATTCACTTTTCCCCGCTCACTCACACTCTCACTCATTCACTCTCCCGCTCACTCATACACTCTCCTTTATTCACTCTCCCCGCTCACTCTTCATCTCACGCTCACTCATTATGACCCCATTAAAACAAGGGGGACCGGACCGGGGTGACACAGTTAGACAGGAGGACACCCCGACCCCCGGAGGACCAGTTAGACAGGAGGGCACGTTTGACAGGGGGACACAGTTAGACAGGAGGACACAGTTAGAAGGGGGAAAAAGTTTATAAAATAGGATACAGTTAGACAAAGAAAGGGAAACTTCGTCAGGGGGACACATTTAGACAGGTAACACAGACAGGATGACACAGTTAGCGAGAAGGAAAAGTTAGACAGTAGGACACAGAAAAGGATTTGGGACAGTTAGACCCGGAAGCCGGGCACAGGATGACACAGTTTGGGGAGAAGGCCCCAGTTAGACAGGAGGACACAGTTAGACAGGAGGACAAAAGTTAGACAGGAGGACACAGTTTTGAAAGGAGGGCAAGTTTTACTAAAGGGTACAGTTAGACTGAGGCAAACCTTTGTCAGGAGGAAACATTAGACAGAAGGACCAGACAGGGTGACCAGTAAAAACAGTAGGAACAGACAGGTGACAAAAAGTAAGACAAAAAAGGGCACAGACAGGGGACACAGTTGACAGGAGAAAACAGACAGGATGACACAGTTAGACCCGGAAAGGGCCAGGGAAAGGGTGACTCGGGAAGACAGGAGGACCAGACCTGATGACACGTTAGACAGGGGGACCAGTTAGACGGAGGACACAACAGGATGAAACGTTAGACAGGAGGCCACAGGGTTTGGGCAGGATGACACAGTTAGACAGGATGACAAAAGTTTTGACAGGGGGACACAGACAAATGACACAGTTAGACAGGAGGACCCCGACAGGATGACACAGTAAGACCCGGAGGACACGGACAGGGGACACAGTTTAAAAACAGGGGACAAGACAGGATGACACAGTTAGACAAGGACAAAAGACCCCGGAGGGCACAGACAGGAAAGACACAGTAAAACAGGAGGACACGGGCGGATTTACACAGTTAACAGGGGGACAAAAGACAGGAGGACAACAGTTAGACAGGAGGACACAGTTAAAACAGGAGGGCACAGTTAGACAGGAGGACCAAAAGTTAGAAAGGAGGACAAGTTATACAGTAGGATACAGTTAGACATGAAAGGGAAACTTCGTCAGGGGAAACAGTTAGACAGAGGGCCAGACAGGATGACACAGTAAGAAAAGGAGGACCCCGACAGGATGACACAGTTAGACAGGGGGGACACAGACAGGATGACACGTTAGACAGGTGACACAGTTAGACAGGGAAACACAGTTAGACGGGGGGAAAAGACAGGATTACACGTTAGACAGGAGGACACAGTTAGAAAAGGGGGACACAGACAGGATGGGCCCCAGCAAGACAAGGAACAGACATGATGACCAGTGGGCAGGAGGACACAACAGGAGGAAAAAAATTACGACAGGAGGGCCCCAGTTAGACAGGATTACACAGTTAACATGATGACACAGTTTTGACAGGAGGACACAGACAGGATGACACAGTTAGACAGGGGGACACAGACAGGTAGACACAGTAAGACAGGAGGACACGGACAGGATGACACAGTTAGACAGGAGGAACAGACAGGATGACACAGTTAGACAAGAGGACACAGACAGGAGGACACAGACAGGATGACACAGTTAGACAGGAGAACACAGACAGGATGACACAGTTAGACAGGAGGACACAGACAGGATGACACAGTTAGACAGGAGGACACAGACAGGATGACACAGTAAGACAGGAGGACACGGACAGGATGACACAGTTAGACAGGAGGACAAAGACAGGAGGACACAGACAGGATGACACAGTTAGACAGGAGGACACAGACAGGATGACACAGTTAGACAGGAGGACACAGACAGGATGACACAGTTAGACAGTAGGACACATACAGGATGACACAGTAAGACAGGAGGACACGGACAGCATGACACAGTTAGACAGGAGGACACAGACAGGATGACACAGTTAGACAGGAGGACACAGACAGGATGACACAGTTAGACAGGAGGACACAGAAAATGACACAGTTAAACAGGAGGACACAGACAGGATGACACAGTTAGACAGGAGGACACAGACAGGATGACACAGTAAGACAGGAGGACACGGACAGGATGACACAGTTAAACAGGTGGACACAGACAGGATGACACAGTAAGACAGGAGGACACAGACATGATGACACAGTTAGACAGGATGACACAGTTAGACAGGAGGACACAGACATGATGACATAGTTAGACAGGATGACACAGTTAGACAGGAGGACACAGACAGGATGACACAGTAAGACAGGAGAACACAGACAGGATGACACAGTTAGACAGGATGACACAGTTAGACAGGAGGACACAGACAGGAGGACACAGTTAGACAGGAGGACACAGACATGATGACACAGACAGGATGACACAGACAGGAGGACACAGTTAGACAGGATGACACAGTTAGACAGAAGGACACAGTAAGACAGGAGGACACAGACAGGATGACACAGTTAGACAGGAGGACACAGTTAAACAGGAGGACACAGACATGATGACACAGACAGGATGACACAGTTAGACAGGAGGACACAGTTAGACAGGAGGACACAGTTAAACAGGAGGACACAGACATGATGATACAGTTAGACAGGAGGACACAGACAGGATGACACAGTTAGACAGGATTACACAGTTAGACAGAAGGACACAGTTAGACAGGAGGACACAGACAGGAGGACACAGACAGGAGGACACAGACAGGATGACACAGTTAAACAGGAGGGCACAGACAGGATGACACAGTTAGACAGGATGACACAGTTAGACAGAAGGACACAGTTAGACACGAGGACACAGACAGGATGACACAGTTAGACAGGAGGGCACAGACAGGATGACACAGTTAGACAGGAGGGCACAGACAGGATGACACAGTTAGACAGGAGGGCACAGACAGGATGACACAGTTAGACAGGAGGGCACAGACAGGATGACACAGTTAGACAGGAGGACACAGTTAGACAGGAGGACACAGACAGGATGACACAGTTAGACAGGAGGGCACAGACAGGATGACACAGACAGTATGACAGGGTTAGACAGGAGGACACAGACAGGAGGACACAGTTAGACAGGATGACACAGTAAGACAGGAGGACACAGACAGGATGACACAGTTAGACAGGAGGACACAGTTAAACAGGAGGACACAGACATGATGACACAGATAGGATGACACAGTTAGACAGGAGGACACAGCTAGACAGGAGGACACAGTTAAACAGGAGGACACAGACAGGATGACACAGTTAGACAGGAGGACACAGACAGGATGACACAGTTAGACAGGATGACACAGTTAGACAGAAGGACACAGTTAGACAGGAGGACACAGACAGGAGGACACAGACAGGAGGACACAGACAGAAGGACACATACAGGATGTCACAGTTAGACAGGAGGGCACAGACAGGATGACACAGTTAGACAGGATGACACAGTTAGACAGAAGGACACAGTTAGACAGGAGGACACAGACAGGAGGACACAGACAGGAGGACACCGACAGGATGACACAGTTAGACAGGAGGGCACAGACAGGATGACACAGTTAGACAGGAGGGCACAGACAGGATGATACAGTTAGACAGGAGGGCACAGACTGGATGACACAGTTAGACAGGAGGGCACAGACAGGATGACACAGTTAGACAGGAGGACACAGTTAGACAGGAGGACACAGACAGGATGACACAGTTAGGCAGGAGGGCACAGACATGATGACACAGACCAGGATGACAGGGTTAGACAGGAGGACACAGACAGGAGGACACAGTTAGATAGGAGGACACAGACAGGATGACACAGTTAGACAGGAGGACAGGGATAAGAGGACACATACCAGAGGACACGGCGATGCTAGAGACACGGCGATGCTAGAGACACGGCGATGCTGGAGCCACGACGGAAGTAGTTGCATGAACACGTCTTATCTTTGTCAATCATTGACAGACAGAGGGAAAGCGATAAGGAGAGAGACAGTGCGAAAGAGGAAGAGAGAGATACGAATAGAGAAAGCGGTAGAGCGTAATAGAAGAGAGAGAAAGACATAAAAGAAAAGAGGGAGAAGTGAAAGTGAGGAAGAAATGATTAGTTAAGGAGAGTTTGTAAAGGGAGAGAAATGAGCCATAGAGATTGAGATAGAGTGAGTGAGGGTGGGAAAAAAATGCAGACGACACCGCAAAGTGGAAGAGTTAAACAGAGAGCTGAAAAGAGAAGGAGAAAAAAAGTGTTAAAGATAGTGCAAGAATAAAAGAGAGAGAGAGAGAGAGAGAGAGAGAGAGAGAGAGAGAGAGAGAGAGAGAGAGAGAGAGAGAGAGAGAGAGAGAGAGAGAGGTGGGGGAGGCAATAAAAGAAAGTTTAGTTGATCTCGCCAGACCAGTCTATACTGAGTTATATGACTAAGAAACAATATGACATAAACATTTACAATAAAATAAACTAAATGTGAACTACTTTGTGAACAATTTCATAATCTCCTCACAGAACTCACAGAAGAGGAGGAGGAGGAGGAAGAGGTGGGGGAGAAGGAGCATGAGAAGTAGCGGGAACAGGGGAAGGAGGGGGGTAGGAGAAGGAGCAGGAGAAGGAGAAGGAGCAGGAGAGGGGCAGGAGCAGGAGGAGCAGAAGAAGAAGGAACAGCAAGAGAAGGAGCAGGAGGAACAGGAGAAGGAGTAGGAGAAGAAGCAGGAGAAGAAGCAGGAGAAGGAGCAGGAGAAGGAGAAGGAGCAGGAGAAGGAGCAGGAGAGAGGCAGGAGCAGGAGGAGCAGGAGGAGCAGAAGAAGAAGGAGCAGCAAGAGAAGGGGCAGGAGGAACAGGAGAAGGAGAAGGAGCAGGAGAAGTTGCAGGAGAAGGAGCAGGAGATGGAGTAGAAGAGGGAGCAGGAGAAGGAGCAGGAGTAGTAGCAGGAGTAGGATCAGGAGTAGGATCAGGAGAAGGAGCAGAGCAGGAGCAGGAATAGGAGGAAGAGCAGGTGAAGGAGACGGAGCAAGAGAAGGAACAGGAGCAGGATATGGAGCAAGGGTATGAACAGGGGAAGGAGGAGGAGCAGAAGGAAGAGCAGGGGACGAAGCAGGAGAAGGAGGAGGAGCAGGGAAAGGAGAAGGATGAGAATGGTAAAATGGAGCGGAGGGACAATGGAAGACAGTGCGTCAGAGAGATAGAGAAAATGAGAGATGAAGAATACATCACTGTTGGACCGTGTCTAACATTGCGTGTACAGACATGACAAATTTTGTACTTTGTTACAAGACAATGTGTACATGATCATGACGTATAAAAGCATCCCAGAGATGTACACTTATACTGGTGGATACTTTGTTTTCCCCGAATGTGTGCGTGTGTGTGTGTGCGTGCGTGCGTGCGTATGTGTGTGTGTGTGTGTGTGTGTGTGTGTGTGTGTGTATGTGAACATATTTCTTCTGATAGTATGTTCCTCTGTTTGTGCCTTGGGCTGCAGTCCGTTGAGAAGAAATACCTCAATGCTGTGGAGAACCACCAACCTAGGTAAAGTCCCAGCCCGCCCACGTGTGCTGTGCTGAATCTGAAGTTGTTGACATTCTAAAATATCTCTCCGCGTGTGCTGTGCTGAATCTGGAGTTGTTGACATTCTAAAATATCTCTCCGCGTGTGCTGTGCTGAATCTGGAGTTGTTGGACATTCTAAAATATCTCTCCGCGTGTGCTGTGCTGAATCTGGAGTTGTTGACATTCTAAAATATCTCTCCGCTGTGGCTGTGCTGAATCTGGAGTTGTTGACATTCTAAAATATCTCTCCGCTTGTGCTGTGCTGAATCTGGAGTTGTTGACATTCTAAAATATCTCTCCGCGTGTGCTGTGCTGAATCTGGAGTTGTTGACATTCTAAAAATATCTCTCCGCGTGTGCTGTGCTGAATCTGGAGTTGTTGACATTCTAAAATATCTCTCCGCGTGTGCTGTGCTGAATCTGGAGTTGTTGACATTCTAAAATATCTCTCCGCGTGTGCTGTGCTGAATCTGGATTTGTTGACATTCTAAAATATCTCTCCGCGTGTGCTGTGCTGAATCTGGAGTTGTTGACATTCTAAAATATCTCTCCGCGTGTGCTGTGCTGAATCTGGAGTTGGTGACATTCTAAAATATCTCTCCGCGTGTGCTGTGCTGAATCTGGAGTTGTTGACATTCTAAAATATCTCTCCGCGTGTGCTGTGCTGAATCTGGAGTTGTTGACATTCTAAAATATCTCTCCGCGTGTGCTGTGCTGAATCTGGAGTTGTTGACATTCTAAAATATCTCTCCGCGTGTGCTGTGCTGAATCTGGAGTTGTTGACATTCTAAAATATCTCTCCGCGTGTGCTGTGCTGAATCTGGAGTTGTTGACATTCTAAAATATCTGTCCGCGTGTGCTGTGCTGAATCTGGAGTTGTTGACATTCTAAAATATCTCTCCGCGTGTGCTGTGCTGAATCTGGAGTTGTTGACATTCTAAAATATCTCTCCGCGTGTGCTGTGCTGAATCTGAAGTTGTTGACATTCTAAAATATCTCTCCGCGTGTGCTGTGCTGAATCTGAAGTTGTTGACATTCTAAAATATCTCTCCGCGTGTGCTGTGCTGAATCTGAAGTTGTTGACATTCTAAATATCTCTCCGCGTGTGCTGTGCTGAATCTGGAGTTGTTGACATTCTAAAATATCTCTCCGCGTGTGCTGTGCTGAATCTGGAGTTGTTGACATTCTAAAATATCTCTCCGCGTGTGCTGTGCTGAATCTGGAGTTGTTGACATTCTAAAATATACTCTCCGCGTTGTGCTGTGCTGAATCTGGAGTTGTTGACATTCTAAAAATATCTCTCCGCGTGTGCTGTGCTGAATCTGGAGTTGTTGACATTCTAAAATATCTCTCCGCGTGTGCTGTGCTGAATCTGGAGTTGTTGACATTCTAAAATATCTCTCCGCGTGTGCTGTGCTGAATCTGGAGTTGTTGACATTCTAAAATATCTCTCCGCGTGTGCTGTGCTGAATCTGGAGTTGTTGACATTCTAAAATATCTCTCCGCGTGTGCTGTGCTGAATCTGGAGTTGTTGACATTCTAAAATATCTCTCCGCGTGTGCTGTGCTGAATCTGAAGTTGTTGACATTCTAAAATATCTCTCCGCGTGTGCTAAGTTCCATTGCCAGTCTGGCCACGTTTCTAGGCTTGGAGAGGGGAAGGAGAGATTTGCAACACAGTCCTCGCGGAGCTGGTACTTGGGTACTGGGTTGGGAGAACAGTCTGGAAGCCAACCTGAACCCGATAAATGCCAGTCTTTTCAGGACATAGGGCACCTGAATGCCACAGACAGACAGAAGACACTAGTGAGGCAGTTCTACAAGAAACATATGACAACCGTAAATACATTACAGAGGTTAGGCGTAGACAGCCAAGATTTCCTGGGCGTCTAATGAGGAGTGGTAAACTAGAAAATCTAGTGACAAATTGCACAATTGATGAGACAGAAGCATGGGTGAGCTAGAGAGATAAACTGGAAAATCTAGTGACAAATTGCACAATTGATGAGACAGAAGCATGGGTGAGCTAGAGAGATAAACTGGAAAATCTAGTGACAAACTGCACAATTGATGAGAGAGGAGAGTGGGTGAGCTAGAGAGATAAACTGGAAAATCTAGTGACAAACTGCACAATTGATGAAAAAGGAGAATGGGTTGGTTATAGAGATAAACTGGAAAATCTAGTGACAAATTGCACAACTGGTGAGACAGGACCATGGGTAAGGCACTGATAAATTGGAAAATCTAGTGACAGCCTGCACAATTGACGACACAGGAATATGGCTGAGGTAGAGAGATAAACTGGAAAATCTAGTGACAAATTGCACAATTGATGAGACAGGAGCATGGGTGAGCTAGAGAGATAAACTGGAAAATCTAGTGACAAACTGCACAATTGACGACACAGGAGCATGGGCGAGGTAGAGAGATAAATACATGAATGGCTTGACATCACAGCATAATAAACTGATGATCGTGTAAGCTTATTGGCGAGGCACCTGATGATGAGACGACATGAATGTCGGTGGATCAGACAGACATAATGGGTTGAACGTCCTAGTCTTGCAGAACCCACAACCAACACTGTAGTACGTGCACGTGAATGTTGAAATGAGGAATAATAATAATAATAATAAGTCTTTATTTTCAAAGGGTTAAGAATTGGGCACGCAGGCCCGTCTGACATTCTGCCCTTCTTCTCTATTTCCTCTCATACATTCTTTCATTCAACATCACTTATGAAGCAACTTTTGACAACAAAAGAACATTAAAACGCATGAAAAATAATCAATAACAAATGACTCACTGAGGCAGTGTTTAACTGGGCATTATAAATACCTAAGGAGGGTGTAACGTGCCATACATAAGGGAATGTTTTTTGGCTAGTTGTCGTTTGAGATAAGTTACCATTATTGTCTTTTTTGTGTTATTTGTTATGGGGGCATGTAGTCTGTACTAAGGTAGTGTTCAAACAGGTTGCGAATGTATGAATCATGATTGGTGGTGTCTTTGATTTCTTGTGGAAGATTGTTCCACAACTGAGCGGCAGAGTATGCTAAGCTTGTTTTATATAAGTCTATCCTAGGTTTAGGGACATGAAGTATATTTAGTCGTTCGCTATGTCTAGCGTTATATTTAAACAATGGCCAAAGGTAGCTTGGAGCATTTTGAAATAGGATTTTGTGAATTAGTTTGGTCTTATTAAAAAGCAGGCGCTTGTGGAGTGGCAGTAACCGGCAGGAATGGGTGACGAGGAAGGTCACAGTTGATGCTTATAGGTAACTAGCTGACCCGGCCCGGCTTCGCCCAGTCCTTGGTGGGGAGCATCTCATTTAATTCATATAAGTAGTCATATAAGTTCCCGTTCCCGTTACCGACTATCTGTCTGTCTGTCTGTCTGTCTGTCTGTCTGTCTGTCTGTCTGTCTGTCTGTCTGTCTGTCTGACCCGGCCCGGCTTCGCCCAGTCCTTGGTGGGGAGCATCTCATTTAATTCATATAAGTAGTCATATAAGTTCCCGTTCCCGTTACCGACTATCTGTCTGTCTGTCTGTCTGTCTGTCTGTCTGTCTGTCTGTCTGTCTGTCTGTCTGTCTGACCCGGCCCGGCATCGCCCAGCTCCTGGTGTGGAGCATCTCATTTAATTCATATAAGTAGTCATATAAGCTCACGTTCCCGTTCCCGACTATCTATCTGTCTGTATGTCTGTCTATCTGTCTGTCTATCTGTCTGATCCGGCTCGGCTTCGCCCAGCCCCTGATGGGGAGCATCTCATTTAATTCATATGAGTAGTCATATAAGTTCCCGTTCCCGACTGTCTGTCTGTCTGTCTGTCTGTCTGTCTGTCTGTCTGTCTGTCTGTCTGTCTGTCTGTCTGTCTGTCTAATCATTTATTGGTTGCAGTTAGAACAACCTTAGATAAACGAAGACCAACTTACAAAAAGCATTAGAAAGAGCACTTGAAAGATCTTTACATCTTCCCCAACAATTAACTTGGGTAAATGGAGCAGCGGCAGCAGCAGCAGAAGAAGAAGAAAAAGGAGGAGTAGGAGCTGGGAGGAGGAAGAGGGAGGAGGAGGGAGGAGGAGGAGAAAGAGAGAAGAGGAGGATGGAGGAGGGAGAGGGAGGAGGGGGAGGAGAAGAGGAAGAGGGTAGGAGGTGGAGGAGGGGAGAGGAGGAGGAGGAGGAATATAACGCATATGCCTGTAGATTTAATAATGGCTGAAGTTGTTCCATGTCTTCTTAGAGTTGGCGACAGTGTAAAGAAATATAAAATCTTCAAACTTGATAGAGATAAGGTAACTATTATTTATTTATTCTTTAAGCAAAAAAAGATGAGTTACAATGTTATGCATTATGCATTATTTTTATGAAAACTTTGAAAATGCCTTACAGATTGTATCATTATTTATTATAACTCATATGCCGGTACATAACTATGGACAAAGAGTTTATAAATCTTTGAAAACGATGCCACAATATGACTATGAGTTATACAGAAAAGTTATGCCCCTTGAAATAACTTTTACAGAGTTAAGGTCCCCTGAGATATATGAAATTATAATGAAAAATGAAAAATGAAATAATATTGGGTAAGCAGCCGATTTCACACTAAAAAAATATGACAGTGGGCTGCGCTGGAATGAAAGGAAGACGTGTAGAAAATTTCATCTCAATCGGATGGGCCGTTCGCGAGCGCATAAAGGACATATGGACATACAGACAGACAGACAGACGGAGATCGCCTTTTATATATAAGATAATCAGAACAACAAAATAACATAGCAACGTTCACAATAAACGGCACTGTGGCTTAGGCAATAGTGAACCTGCGATGTACAAATCCCTGACACACCAGTCGAGGGTTCGACATCAGCCACTGGCGAATTGGAAGCAGACCGCTTAGAGTTGATTTCAATGGTATGGAGCGTTACTCGAGCAGAAAGCAATGGCAAACTACTGAACTCTAAATAATTGCTATGCTTATATAATAATAGCCAATAAATGCTGAGGTTAATCGCAACGTCCTGTTAAGGACATGCAATTAATGTTAATGTTCACAGTGGCTGGATATATGCATCCTGTAAAAACACAGTATATTGCCAGATTTCGTTAGTATACGCTGGCTAAAGTAAAGAAGTACAGTCACACAGGGCCCATTGTTTGTGTACAAGAAGTATAGTTAAACATATATAGTGTGTTGTTGTGATCTCAAAAAGTCAATACGCCCATATACCAATATCGTATGCACAATCGTACGTATGTGAAGAAGTATTCGATGAGACAGTATATGAGTACATGTTCATATATGTGTGTGTGTGTGTGTGTGCGTGCGTGCGCGCGCGCGTGTGTGTGTGCTTGCATGTTCCCGCAAACTAAGCTTGAAGTGACAGACAGATCAGGAAAACTGCAGAGTTATCGAAGGAGAATCATCAAATAAACCAAAACGGTGAGTTGGACGTCTGCCAGAAACCCCCCGAGTAGATAATCATATTATGAAACTGAGGCGGGTGCACGCGGAAACGCCCATTGGGAATGACCGACTTGGCGCTCTGTATACGAAATAGTTGTTGCATTTAAGTTGTGCCAGCCCAATTAGCATAGCGCCCCCTCGGGGGTAAGGTTTGTCATTAAGAATTATTCAAATGTGTTTCAGGGGGGTGTTGTTGAATATGTGTAAAAAGGCCTTGTCTTGCCGGACACCCCTCCCCTGTACCCAACTTCATTGGGTAACTTTTTACATACATAACAGCCAGCTTCATCCAACCTACCAAAAAAGATAACTTACAGAATGTCTGTCTGTCTCTCTATCTTGTTTTTTTTGTGTGTATGTCTACCGGTCTAAATGTTTCTATCTGCGGTCTAACGGTTTATCTATCAGTTTGTCTCTTTAAATCATTATGTCTGTCCTGCCATCCACCCATCCATCCATCAATCTATCCAGCCATCCATCCACCCCTCCATCCATCCATCATCTAACCATATATCCATAAATTCCCATAGCTATTCATAAAACCACCCATCTGTACATCTGTATGCCTGTCCGTCTAACTATATACCTTTATGTGTACTCTCTCCATCTCTCTATCTCTGTGTGTCTGTTTATTTATAAGCCTGTCTAATATTTAAAAAAAAAGATCTGGAGACATTACACATCCCTGCCTATTAAGAGAGGTGTTAGGCAGGGATGTGTAAAGTCTCCAGATCATTTTTCCCTATACAGTGAAAATATTTTCAGAAATGTAGAAGATATAAATGGAATCAGCATTGGAGGACGAAACATCAATAACATTAGATATGCAGATGATCCAGTATTGATTGCAGACAATGCGCAGGATCTGCAACAATTAGTAGATGCGATTGTTGTACACATGAGCAACTGGGGTTAGAATTAAATTTTAAAAAAGACAGGTTATGGTAGTCACTATGAAGAACGAAATAACCCCCAATGTAATATACAAGTAAATGGGACTATTGTTCAACAGTGAAATCAGTACAATTATCTCGGAAAAGTCATAACATCTGATGGAGATGCCTTGAAGAGGGAAGAACAAGAATCGCCATGATGAAAGTAGCCTTTAGCAAGATGGAAAAACATTTTGACCAATAAAATGATGTCAATTGAAACGAGAAAAAGAAGGTTGAGGGGATACTAGAGCCTTTTTCTTTTTTTGGGGATGTAAAAACTTGGACAATGAGCAGTCAAGGTGAAAAACATCTGAGGTTTGCAGAAATGGGGTTTATGGGGAAAAATTTGCAAAGAATACCATGGACGCCCAAAAAAACAATGACCAAGTACTACAGGAAAAAAAGGACAACCCTTTTAAATTGATTAGAGAAATTAGACGTAGACAGCCCAACATTTTTGGACGGGTTATAAGAAGAAATGGATTGGAGAACTTAGTGACAACTGGCAAGATCGAAGGGAACAGACAAGGGGAAGACCGAGAAGAAAATTCCTGGATGGCTTGGCTGTGGCATGGTCGAAAACAGGAACAAAACCTTGCTTAACTCCAGTCTTGATTTCAAAACTCTTCAGAATTTGGGCACCATCAAACTTGATTATACCCTCATGCCTGTGGGGAACGTTTCCCCAAAATGGACAAAGAGTTGGTGGGCAGCCAATCTTCGTTAGTGCTGAACAGACCCTCACGACTGTCAAAATCAAATCCCTTTTGTGAGGTCGATGAAGGCAATAAACAGTGGTTGATTCTGTTACGGCTTTTTCCCTTGCATTTGTCGCATGAGAAATCATATCAAGGGGAGACCGGTTCTGTCTAAAGCCACACTGTGATTCGGGGTAGACTTGATCTCCTAGGACTTGAAGTCTGCGCAGAACAATACTTTTCCAACAATACACAGAAGTGAGATACCCCTATAGTTGTTGCAGTCGCTCCGACGCCCTTGTTCTTGTACAGTGGGTTTTGATGCTTGAATCTTGAAATCCTGTGGACTTGTCCTTCTCGTCAGCATAGCTCTATTAGCTGGGGGGTATGAGAGTGAGTGTGTCTTGCCGACTCCTGATAACCTCTATTGGAATCCATCCTTACCTGGAGCCTTGTCAGATGCAAGTTCATTTATAGCACATTAACTTCTGTTATGGTGGGAAATGTGTCCAGGTGGTCAAGAGTTGGTAGAGCCTCTATGACGTTGAGGGCATCATCCGCTAGTTTGGTTTTCAATTGAGTAAAGCTCCAATAGTGTTTACCCACTGTCCATCTGCTATTTCTTATCAGTTATGATTTTCAGTCAAGGTTTTCAATTTGCACAGACTTTCTTTTTTCCTTCATAAATGTTATGATGTTTCCCTTATTTTTGGTTTGAATGGACTCACATAACTTGCTTCAATTTAAACATTTGCACACTGCCTTGCAGCATTTTGCAATCATTCCTAGCTTGGTTTAGCTCACTCAGAGTGTTACGCGTTGGGCTTTCCCTTTTTTCTTAAGAGAAACTTTTTCTTATCAATTAAGGCCGCGCACCAGTCCTGCCTCTGATAAACCACTGCCCTAAAAATCCTAACAAAAACCAAGGTTTTTTATAAAGGGGGGGGGTTTTCCTTTAAGTTTTTA